>BQKN01061196.1:89145-127404 GCA_022839385.1 Asparagus kiusianus | reverse complement strand
TCTCTCCTCCTCTCTCATCTCTTTCGTTTTCTTTCTTCCCCAAACACCAAAGCCGCCGCCATCATCATCTCTCTCTCCCTCTCGTCCTCCCTTCAGCCGTCGCTCCAACAACAGCATTGTCGGTGAGCCCCTCGCGGCCAGATCTCCCCACCTCGACCTCTCTTTCCCGTCGACCACCCCAACGACGTTCCCAGCCGCTCTCCTCTGCCTAAACCTTGCCGCCGTCTAGTTCCTCAGCCCAGATCCGAGCCCTAAAAACCCGCTACTCCTCGCCGCTGTTCAGATTCTTATCGTAGGCAAGATCCCGCTTCTCTTGACTCGTTATTTCCTATTTATATCTGTCGTTAATTAGTTGCATAGATTAGATTATGAATTGTTATTATCTGCATGGATTTGTCGATGAATTGGTGAATTATCTGCTTATGTTAATTTATAATTGTTATTATCTACGTGGGTTTGATAAAAATATTAAATAAATAGTAATTATGTGATGAATAGTATTTTTAGGACAAATATAATAAATTAAAGAATTTATTTTGGGTAACAGAATTATTTTAGATTAATTATAATATTTTTAGAATTTATATTGTGGAAGGAAATTATTTTAGAATGATAAACGTTTTTAAAGAAGTTATTTTAGAAAAATATTATTTTTGTATTATGACCGTGTGATTGATAGTTGTAGAGCACGACGTTTCATGTACTTTGACACCGACATGTTGACACTCTTATTTATACTCACTCATGTCATATATGCACACCTGATTTCATCGCTAGCTTATATAGTCATGTTCATCATATGATTTGCATAAGATTAGTTGTATTTATTTATTATTTCTTGTTTTGTTGAGAACCGTTAATAGTTCATGTCCTTAGTTGCCTATTGTGTCGTGTACAAGACCTAGATACCTGTGTATTGTTGACTTAG
The DNA here is from genome assembly GCA_022839385.1 of Asparagus kiusianus. Taxonomy (NCBI): domain Eukaryota; kingdom Viridiplantae; phylum Streptophyta; class Magnoliopsida; order Asparagales; family Asparagaceae; genus Asparagus; species Asparagus kiusianus. The sequence goes on along the minus strand of BQKN01061196.1, from coordinate 126,476 downwards.
AAAAGCAAGATGAGTTGGGGTAGGAAAGTCCATGTTCATGTAATCGGATAAGACTGTTGATATATCTTCTGGGTTTGTACCAGTTGATCGGTGTCGTCACTGGGATTGCTTTGTTGAGTCACAGTGGATCGGTTTCGCCGCTGGAGGCTGATTGGTTAGGTCAAAGTAGATCGGTGTCGTTACTGTGGTTCATGAATTTATTTGATTAGATGCACGTAGGGGATATGAGAACAGTCAGTTATCCGATAATATGAGCGTTGACTCTGTGTGAGATATGAACCGGTGACCTGTTATAGGATGACTAATTACATGACTTGTTACTAGTGGATCGGTGTCGCCACTAGGGTTGGTTGTTGGATCAAAGTGAATCGGTGTCGTCACTTTGGTTAGGAATTATGGATTCTTGTGAGATGTATGCCAGTTGTATTTCTTTTCATACATAGATCGGGATTAATATTTAATTATCTACAATTTGAGACATATGATATATACATGAGGGTTTCATTGTTTGGATTATTTCGCTCGACATACTACGTCTCAAGTTGTAGATTTTTAAGTATTAATTCCATCTAGTTGTATGACCTTATTACTTGATGGTTATTCTGATCGCTAGCTGCATGATCTTGTTACTTGATTGATTTAATTGGATTTTTCGTTGCATGTGTCTTGTCATTTCTATTGTTGCCTTGTTTTTCGCTTGGGATTTTGTTCGCTCTATTGTTTTGTGGGATCTTTCCGTGCACCATGCACGCTGACGTACACCTGTTTTCTCTGGTGTACGTCAGATTTAGGAGACAGACATGTTCAGTTTGGAGTTGTATAGGAGCCGGAAGATTCTCAGCAAGAGTGCCTTATAGACAGAGCAGAAGAAGAAGCCGAAGTCTAGTAGTCTCTTTTATTATCTATTAGTCCTTAGTTTACTTTTGTAGCACCTTCCATTTCTGTTTGATCAGTGTATTTTATACTTTTCCAGTATTTCATTCAGATCATTTTGTATAAGGGCTTACTGACCCGAATAATATGTCTGGGATGATGTTTCTTCTGTGATATGTATATTTCTTTTCTAAGTTTGTCTATTATATTCTTGCTGATTGTGATCGGGGACCTGTGACTTCACGTTGTATTTATTTCCAGACGCTTAGCGTATTTTATTTAGAAGAAAAAAAATAATAATAGTGTATATTTTTTCTCAATCTAATACGTCGCGGGCTTGTTCAAGTTCTGATTCCCGGGTATTTTGGGAAGCGGGGCGTGACAATTTTGAACACCCATTTGTTCTTCAATGCTTTTCTGTTCTCAGGTAGCTCCACGAAGTCATAAGTGTGATTCTTATGCAAAGAATCCATCTCCTCTTGCATAGCTTTCTTCCACTTTGTACGATCATCATGAACTTGTGCTTCATGGAAGCTTTCTGGTTCTCCTGCATCTGTTATCATAGTATACTCTGAAGCAGGATATTTAGTTGAGGGTTGTCATTCTCTTACTGATCATCTCAACTGAGGTACTTGTGGCTGATCCATATATGGTGGCTCTGCATGTTCATGCTCTCCCTGATCAAAACCTGGGGAACCTGCAATTTTTTTCTTCTTCTTGCACATCTTGAAAATCATTATTTTCTAGCATGGGAGAAGGAAAAACAACTGGTGTAGAGATTGGATCTGGGATGATATGAGTGTTTTGTGGTTCCTCTTCTTTTTCTAAATCAGCAAGTGTTTTATCTTCATAAACAACAACGTCTCTGCTCCTCATAATTTTCTTATTTAGGATCCCCCAACCTATACCCAAATTCATCATTTCCATATATTAGGAAGATACATGGAATAGCTTTATTATCAAACTTTGTTCCTTTCTCCTTAGGTACATGTACAAATGCCTTGCACCCGAACACCCACAAGTGAAAATATGAAATATCCTTTACGCTCCAAACTCTTTCAGAAATATCTCCATCCAAGAGAACTGAGGGGGACATGTTTATCAAGTAGCAGACTGTTCGCACTGCTTCTCCCTAAAATATTTTTGGTAATTTAGCTAAGGATAGCATACTCCTTATCCTTTCCACAATTGTGCAATTCATCCTTTCCGTAATCCCATTGTGTTGTGGTGTGTGTGGAACAGTCTTTTAGTGTCTAATGTCATAAAAAGAACAATAGTCTTCAAACATCCTTGAAGTATACTCACCACCATTATCAGTGTGAATACATTTTAAGAGCTTTCTGGTTTCTCTTTCAACTTTGGTATGAAAGTCTTTAAAAACTTCAAAGACTTGATCTTTGGTTTTTATGACATACACCCACACCTTTCTAGATGTATCATCTATGAAGGTCACAAAGTATGAGGCACCACTAAAAGTTTTTTCATTTATGGGTCGGCATACATCCGAATAGACTAAGTCCAATATGCCAGTTTTCTTTTTATTATAATTTTTAAGAAAAGCTACCCGGTGTTGTTTCCCAATCAAGGAGTGATCACAGTGGGATAGTGTTATACCTTGCATGGATGGAAGTAGTTGTCGCCTTTGTGAGAGTTTGTAGCCCTTTCTCGCTCATGTGACCAAGCCGTTTGTGCCACAAATTCATAGAGGTACCTTCCACTGTTCCAAGTTCATCATTCTCTAAGTGAAACTGAGTCTTATAGAGAGTGCAACACTTCTTTCCTCTCGCTAGTACAAGTGACCCTTTGGTAAGCTTCCAACATTCTTTACCAAAGCTGCTCGTGTATCCTTCTTCATCAAGCTTGCCGGTGAAGAGAAGTTAAGACGAAGATCGGGCACAAATCTAACATCTTTTAGAACCATCTTTGTTCCAAGGTTAGTAGTAACACAAATATTTCCAATGCCAAGAATTTGAGAAGAGTTTTTGTTACCCATTTTTACCATTCCAATATTACCTTCACGAAGCGAAGTGAAGTAGTCCTTCCGGGGAGTAGCATGGTAGGAGGCACTAGAATCAATCACCCATTCCGAGTCTTGGCAAGTGAGATTTGCACAGTCTTCTTCACATGCCGAGAAAAGCATAACTTCGTTATCACTGACAGCAGCTGTACTTTCATTCATTTCTTTTTTTTCATTGGTCTTTTCTTCCTTTTGTTCTCGCTTGAGCTTGCGGCATTTCCGTTTTATGTGTCCATTCTTTCAGCAATGATAGCAACTAATGTCCTTTCTAGCCTTTGATTTTCCTCTTGACTTGTCTCGATTCTGAGACTGTCGATATTTTCTCCTCCCCTGTTCTCGGTAACAAGAGCATGAGAATGGGAAGATCCAGATGACTTTCTTCGTATTTCTTCATTCAAGAGGCTGCTTGTAACTTGGTTCATGGATACAACTCCATCAGGTGCAGAGTTGCTAAGAGACACCACCAGCGTCTCCCAACTATCTGGTAACGAGATAAGCAAAAGAAGGGCTTGAAGCTCATCTTCCAACACCATCTTTATGGCTACAAGTTGATTTATAATACTTTGAATTTCATTCAAATGTTCAGATATAGAATCACCTTCGTTGAACTTGAGATTGACAAGCTTCTGAATCAACAAAACTTTGTTGCCGGCGGTCTTTCTTCGTAGAGATTTTCAAGTTTCTTCCACAAACTGTTCGCCGAAGTCTCATTTGACATATGTTGGAATACAGTGTCATCCACTCATTGCCGAATAGTGTCGATGGTTTTACTATCAAGCTTCTTCCAATCATCTGCCGACATGGACTCTGGCTTGGAGGAATCACCTTCAACTGGCGCATAGAGGTCCTTGCAATATAGAAGATCCATTATCTTTGCCTTCCATATCATCCAATTGCTGCCATTCAAACTAATCATTCAAACGTCGTCGACGGGAGTCTCCATCTCAACACAAGAAGATTAGTAACCTTGCTCTGATACCACTATTAGGAAATTAACAGTACAATAAGACCTTTCCCGTCTTTGTGATGAAATGAGAACAAAAAAATAGAAGAGAAACAAATAGAGAAATAGAGAGATTGTACACACAAGATTTACCAATGTTCAGCTCAAATTGAGCCTACGTCCTCACCCGCCCTTCTTCACCGTTTCTACTATAATCAAATAAAAGCTTACAAAGGGTCTTCTCTCAAGTTGGTATAACTTAACTTGAGGATCATTTTCTCTCAAAACTCACTTGAGGATTATAACTCTTACTCAAAACTCACTTGAGGATTACAGATTGTATGTGGTTCTTCTTCTTGCTTCTTGCATTCAACCTTCACCATCTCCCTTCTATTTATAGGGAGGATATACCTTTTGGTTACACCACATTCATTGCATGGGGAAGTGCAAAGACTAACCCTTTATTTTCCCAATGCATGGGGAAAGACAATCTATCAATGCATACATGTAGTCAACCACAAAATCATCATGGATTAAATCCATATTAATTCATCATGAGGATTGACCCTGGTTCCCATCAATTTATACAATACCAGGTTGTAGAAAACCAAAATATTGATTACAGTGTCCAAATTAATTCACCTCTTTTGATTAATCTCGTTCTGGGGATGGATTTTTTTTGGCTGGAGGAAGGAGAAGGGATAATTTGGATAACTTGGGCCTGAGCCGGGGACGCTGTGGGCTTTATAAGAGAAGGTAAATTACACAAAAGCCATGAAGTTTCAACTTGCTGCACTAAAGCCCTATGAACTTCCAAAATTACAGTAAACACCGTCAATAGTTTTTATTTTACACAAAACTCCCAATAAGTTTCTACACTTTACTGATGACCCTATAAATTAGAACCAGAAAACAACATAAAAATGCAATTTAAAAGTTATTGGGGGCTTAGTGTTATCTACTCAAATGATATTAGGGGTTTTCTACAAAAGTGTTTGGAGTTTAGTGCAATGTTAAACGACTATAGGGGTTTACTGATAACGCTGAAAGCTCATGGGGTGTCTAGTCTAATTTACCATTTATAAAAACTGAACACGAGAGAGTAGCCGTAGCACGCTGCCGTCGGTTTAAGGCCCCCCCACGTTCGCATTGTTTAATGCTCTCGTTGCTGTTGGTTGAATGAATCAGGGAGTGAATTTATGATCAAACTCTATCCGGAGTGAAAATTAAGTGGCTTTCTTTATTGTTAGTCTCTTTATCGAGGAGAACACTTGGGGAGGAAGAATTGGGATTGGGATCCTCTCCTCATCAATAGTGTTTCCTAATATCTCCTCATGCATCTCCACCTTTCATTATGAAAAACTTGAGGTTTTTTTTTATAACTTTGGACTGCTGTATTGTAGTTGATAGATTGTTTTCTTTTAGAAGTCTTAATTAAGATGAATTTTCTATTTAAACATTATTTTTCATCCATAAATATATGGTCATGATGCCTAGTTTGTTAGTCATTGATTTTCAACGGAACTACAAAAATATAATTAGAGATGCGCGCACATGATGACATGTTTAATACTTGTTTGTGTATATTTTGGTCAAAAAATTGCATACTTTTACTGCTAGACCACAAGGCCAATTTGCAATTATGAAGTAGTTCAGTAGCTAAGAAGTGAGATTAATTTATCGAATATCTGATGTTTCTTTTAAATTTGACCATTTTAGTCATTATATTGCCCTGCAATTATCATGTGATTTGTTGCGAATGCTCGAGTGAGGTTGCATTCAAGGAGATAGCTATCATGTGGCTTCCAGGAGATACCTATCACGTGGCTTCCAGGACTATAGTACAAAAAACGTGTCAGCCTTTTGACCTATGTACTAGAAATCACTTCAAAACTTATTTTTAAAACTTATCCATCTTACATGAGTTCAAAGATACATCCCTTTTTTCTATTGGACGTGCCAGTTTGAAAATCAGCTTTTGCTTCTCCCGTACGCGAAAGATTTTTTTGTCCTCTTATATCACTTGCTTTCCAAGTACTTGCAGCTGAAGGGTGCCTGACATTTGTCGATAGTGTAATTTCTATATTTGTCCTTAAATATTTTGTATTTAGAGATTAGTCTCACAAATTATTGAAGTTGTCCTTTGAGTTTAGTCTCACAAGTCACAAATCATCAAAGTTGTAATTTCTATATTAGCTCTCAAATATTTTTGTAGTTTGAGATTATTTCTATATTAGTCCTCAAATATTTCCTTATCTTTAATTTTTCAGGTGAAATGACTGTTATGACCTCTCCTTGTCAGACTGTAATACACTCTGTAAAAATGGTGGATAGTCTTTGATCTATACCATATAATCATCAAGTTTCTTAGCTCTCCGAGGCAACACATCAACCACTTCATTCTCCGTTCGATGAACTTCCTAAAATTAGATGCATAATTTGTCTATGTGCTTGTTTATTTGGATGGTGGTTGATATAGATTTGTAGACTCAACTTAATTACCTCATTTTAAGCTTCATTTGTTAATGGACGGTTGATTTGGATTGTTTGTCTTGTAAACTCTAGACTTGATGTAAACATGAATAAAAGTTACATGAGTTTAACACAAACGTTTTATGTTAAATTTTGTCTAAGACTGGTCAAAACATATCCAAACCATGTAGATTGAGTGGAGAAGGAGGAGATTCTCGTATGTATTGATTTTAAACAAGTTTCCCAATTTATAGTTGCATGTTTCATGTTTGTATATAATTATAGTTGCATGCTTCATGTTTGTATATAATTATACTTTTAGCCTAACGGTGGTGCTCACTACTCCGTGCTAGTCATACTGACAATTGTAACGTCATGCATTTAGATGTTACTTTACTTAGGACTTGTTTGGTATGAGGTTAAAGAAATCAGGGTTAAACTTTAATATGATAATTATTATCCTAGAAAAATTAATGAAAGAAATATTCCTATATTTATTATCCTAGAAAAATTAATGAAAGAAATATTCCTATATTTAGTATAAACTTTCAATAAAGAGAAAACTTGACCTCAACAGGATCTCTCTCTCAACCCAAAATTTTCAAAAAAATTATAAAAACACCCTTATAATTCATAACATACAAATAATACAAAATTTCAAACATTACAAGCAGCCCCGTAATATTTTAGAATTTACAATAAAAACCCTAAGCCTTTTAAAATTACAAAAAAGACTGGAAAATTCAAATTTTACAAAAACAGCCTCAAAATTTCAAAACGGATACACTACACAGAAAATCTAAGAATTTCAGACAGCCTCCTAAAAATTTTAAAATTTGTAAAAAATAACCTTAAACTTTTAAAAGTTTGCAAAAAACATCCAAAATTTTTAAAACTTACAAAAAAATCTTCAAACCTACATATAGTAAATTAAGAACTAGGATTACAACATGCCCTTAAAATTTTTAGATTTTGTAAAAAGTGCGTAAATTATTTTACAAAATACCTCTTCCAAATTTAAATTTTGTAAAAAACATCGCGAGAATTTAAAAGCTACAATCAATATGCTAAAATCTAGGAATTATAACCAACCCCCTAAAAAAATTTAAATTTGACACCCTAAAGGTTTTAAAAGTTGCTTAAAACTCCTTTAAAAATTGAAATTACAAGAAAATACCTCCTTTATAAGTTTTAGTTGTTTCATGTAAATGTCAAAAAAATCAGGGTGTTTTTTCAAATTTTAAAGGTTTTAGGGTGTTTTTTGTAAATTCCAAAATTTTTAAGGGGCTGTTTGTAATCCAAGATTTTTAATTTACGATTTGTAGGTTAAAAATTTTCAAGGAGTTTCTAATTTTTTTTGCATTTTAGGGTGTTTTTTACGACCTTTAAAGTTTTTGAGTGTTTTTGCAAATTAAAAATTTCCAAGGTATTTTTTTATACTTCTTAGAATTTTCAGTGTACTATTCTTGATTTCATGTTTTCAGGCTCTTTCTTGCAAATTTTGAATTTTAGGGGCCTATTTGTAATTGTAAGATTTTCAAAGTGCTATTTGTAGATTTAAAATATTCATAGATTTATTTTGTGAATTTTGAAATTTTAGTGTGTTTATTGCATCTTTAAAATTTGGGGTATTTTTTGCAAATTCTAAAATCTTAGGGGCTATTTGCAATTTAGAGATTTTTAGTGTCCTAGGCTTAAAATTTTTAAGCTTTTTCTTTAAGTTTTAAATTTCGGGGGCCAAAATTTTAAAGTTTTTGGGCCTCTTTTTGTAAATTTAAAACTTTCCAGAGGATTGTTTTTAGTCTTGATTTCCAGTTTATTATTTTTATGCCTGAAATTTATAATTGGGCGTCATGTGTTTTTTTTAATTTTTCCGTTAGGAAGTCTAAAATATTGAGTATTTGATGGAAGTAAATGTCTGTTAATGTATGTTTAACTTGTCTTAATTAAGTGCCTCTCACTGTTCACACGTAATTTCACGCATGACCTTAGTTGGATGATGAATTTTGGGTTATGGTGATTATTTTTTCAATCATATTAGTTTACTTTAAATGGTTTTTTGCTTGTGTGATATAATATGCTTAAAAATTGGTCCGGTTAAGTATCGTAGAGTGATTAAAATGCATGTACAGTAATTCTTAAATAATCTCAAAGGATTAATAATTCCAAGTAACTTTTACATATTAAAGTAAATACATATGTGCCTTTTTGTTATCCTATATTTAGCACCTATGTATTTTTTTGGGATGATCCTCATTTTGTTTCGGCTAAAACATAAGAGGCGTTAAAGTGTTTGAACAAAGCCCAAACATTTGCTAAAAAATACCTGAGACACGTGGTGGGTGGGCAATGCATCGTGTGAAGACCCTCAAGAGCATAGCATTGGCTCTGGCAGCAAGAGGGGAAGAAGAAGGGAGCCCCAAAGTGCATTATGAAATAGGTGATGACAGAGAAGTGGTCGTGGGCAATGCATCGTGAGCACGAGGTCAAAGGTAATCTAATCCAAGGATGATGTCGGTTCGGCTAACATAAGAGGCGTTAAAGTGTTTGAACAAAGCCCAAACATTTGCCAAAAAATACCCGAGACACGTGGTGGATGGACAATGCATCGTGAGCACGAGGTCAAAGGTAATCTAATCCAAAGATGATGTCGGTCCAATCAGAGTCAATTGCCGTGTGAAGACCTTCAAGAGCATAGCATCGGTCCCGGCAGCAAGAGGGGAAGAAGGGAGCCCCAAAGTGCAATATGAAATAGGTGATGACAGAGAAGTGGTCGCGGGCAATTATACGCAAAGGAAGACCTGATACTAAAAAGAGACCCGGAGTTTGTCACACCAGACGATAGAAGTACATGTACTCTTAGTGTTAGATAGAGGCTAGTTGCTAGTTCGAATATTGGGATTCTCTCCCCGTAGTTTGAGCACCTCGTAGTTTGCTTTCTTGAATTGTTATTCATCAATATTTAAACAAGCTTTAACATAGTTTATTTTTAAATTCAAGTAATATTAGTTTATTTTTAAATCCAAGTAGTATTATTTGTAGTTGAAAATCTGAATAATTTTGTGTTTGTCTTTAAACCCAATCTCCTAGATAGACAATAATTTTATGTGTTTGTCTTAATTTTATGTGTTTGCGATTCAGGTTCTTTATAAGCCTTGCAGCACCATACAAAACACGCACAAATGACTGTTTGGTCTTCCCATTTCATGATATACCTCAGAGAATAAAGAGATCATTGATGGTTATAGTACATTAGCATAATTCAACACTTACTTTTGTCGTAATTTCTAGGAGCAGGTAAATGTGGAGACATCATTAATGGTTAAATTTAGGGAAATCTTTATACTTTTGTTTGATAATCTTTCAACCTTGTTAACTTTTCGCAAAACTCATCTTCAATTCTTAATTTATAACCTTGAAAGTTTTGAAAATTGCAGAATACACCCTAAAATTCAAATTTACAAAAAGCACTGTAAAAAGGTTAAAGCTTTAAAAACCCAATGTTTTAGATAAACTTCAAGATTTGGGGTGTTTTCTGTAAATTTTAAACATTCACAGTGTTTTTTGAAAATTTCAAATAGATAGATTTTGTACTGTTTGAAATTTTACTTATGCTTTTTGTAAATTTTAAGCTTTTGAGGGCGCTTTAAAGTAATTATCAAACTTTCAAGGTGTTTTATGCAGATCCTAAAATTTTTAATGGGAGTAATTCCTAGACTTTTATATATTGTTCGCATGTTTAAAATATTCAGAGGGCTTTGTAGGCATCAAAAATTGCTTATAAGTTCTCACAAATAGCTCGAAGCTGAGAGAAGACGATGAACGCCACTATCTGAGTCACGTAAGATTAATTGACGTCGAAGAGCGCATGAAGTAATTCGACAAACCATGTGAAGCAACGAAACTTCAGAATAACGAGGATATGAACTGATCGGGAGCCACGCTTCGCTGATAAAAAGACGAAGCACCCTTCATATCCCATCTGCTCCACATATGATCCAACTATAGGAGCTTTTAGATCTCCTCGTCGGATTTCCTACGTACATTGAATCACGTAATTCCGAGTTTGGACGACAAAGATACGACGGAAACGGACAGAACGCGCGAAACAATGTTCCAGGCCTTGGCGAGACACCCATAGGTGTCTCGGCCTTGGCTGAGACACCCATAGGTGTCTCGGCCACTGCCGAGACACCGTAGGCGTCCGCAGCCCCGAAAACTAATTTTTTTACAGTTTCAATCCGTTTTTTGACGTTAACCACCTAGATTTGTTCCAACTGATCTGAACCAATCCTAGAACGTGATAAAGTGATTATGAGTGAGGATAAGAGTGAATCGATCGTTCTTATGTGAAAAAGAGGTCTCAAAGCCTATAAATACAGCCCCAGGGCCTTCATTTTTTAGGATCTTGAATTCTCGAGCATCAGCGAAGCCCTGCTGAATTGAAGACTAAAGGAGCATGAATTTCAAAAAAGAGGAGGAGATCGGATCGAGTTTTTCAGTACATAGAAGAAGAGTTCGTCAGATCTACAGTTCCCGTTCGTCAGATCTACAGTTCCCGGTTATTTTCCTTGAGATTGCCCTGTTGCGGTGATCTTGAGAAGAATGATTATCTCCCTGTTGCCGAGATAATTGCGTTGGTTTCTTGATTCCTTCGCAAATCAATGAAGCTCCAGATCTGATCTGATCATTTGGTAGTCCACGGATATCAACGTCCCCGTCACAGGCCAAGATCCCACGCAAGCAGTGGAAGATAAACATCCGTTGCGTTTGTTTGAAAGAAAGTTATAATTTTTGTTGAAAGTCTTATAAAAAGATTATTTCTTTGAGTTTATTATAAATGCTTGAAGTTGTAATGAACTCGTCAATAAAATCGACTTTCTCTCCAAACAAGCTGGCGACCACAGTAGGAGCCAACAGCCTAACTACCAAGGCTGTTGTGCTGCAACCAACGATCAAGATCCCGATGAACGAAGAGGTCGAATACGAATTTGACTAGTAGGAGGAGGAGGAGACGAGTTCGATGAGTACGTCTCCTCCTCCTCCTACAGATCCGCCTCTCCTCGCAAGCGTAGGAAGGCCTCCTCCTCCAGGAAAATTCACTGGTCTTCAGATTTGAAGACCCAAGAAGACGATCTCTCCGCCGTCGCAGCTGTAGTTGTACCTCATGATGACCCAACGACGTTCTATGAATCCAAAGCCATAGACTTGGACACCGCTTCTATTAAGGAGTTGACTGTTGAAGGCGTGCCAAATTTGTCGAAGAGGGCTCGTCAAAGGCGTCGTCAACGTCTTGCCCGTCAATTCACTAAGGCTTTGGAACAACTGGACGGACTCCACTACCAAGCGGATCTAGAGTTCAGAAAGCGCCAAGTAGCTAAGCCGTCACCACAACAAGCATCAGGTCCTCTTCCCAATCGTCAACTAACAAATGAGTTCGTATCAAACGAACCCGTTCTACCCTCGAGGAGCGTATCCAGAAACGCCGCATACTACTTGCGCACGCACGGATTCTCACACAAGAAGCACAGAAATTACAGCAGGAAGAGGTGGTTAAAAAACCACCAAGATCTAAGCAGGTTTGTGTGTTGAAGGCCAAAACAATGCCTCTACCCAACAAGAGACACCAGTCGTGTCTCTCACTTGATTCCAGATCCGAGGCTGCTCCCTAGCCTTCGTCAACTTTAGATCATGCTCCTATTGCTCCCGCACCTCCGGTGAAGCCCTACGACAACGTGGATCTCTCCAAATCCAGAATTCCGTTGAAGGATCGCGTGAGTCCTTTACATGAAGATCGAGACAGATTTCTGGTCAAAGAACTCTTAAGCATGGTGAATGAACCCCGAGCAACTTATCGAGCTGGGGGTCGTACTTACCCTTGTAACAAGTCTGAGCCTTCTCATAAAGAGAAAACTCCTATAACTGATTGTCTCAGACTGCGTGTCAAAGTTCAAGAGCTCGTTGAGGTCCCACGCTCATGAAGGCATTGTTGGCCTTCTTGTTTTGATGATGCTTAACAAATAATTTACTTCTAATGTTGTTTGTCTAGTGTTTGTGTTTTCGTATTTATTCTAGGCAAATAACGAGTTGGAGGATGGATGGAATAGAGCTTCAACGATGATATCCAAAGGAGGTTGGCGGAATGTCGGTGAAGCTTATGCAATTCAAGTTCAAGATGCAAGTTCAGTTTCATCCGCAGTGTACCAAGTCAAGCTTAATTGAAGATCAAGATTGCTTGGGTAATGTAGTTTAGGATTTATATTATGTGTGTTAAGTACTCTAAGCTTAATTATCTATACACACACATTTTATTGGTTTTCTTGTATATATATGTAGTCACATATATATATAACACAAGTTTTGGTTTTCATGTTTATAAATATGAAATTACATGTTTTATATTTATTATTGTGATTTGGTTTAACTACTTAGATATGAAACAAATATATTTTCATATACATACTCATATGTTTCATTTTCTATTGTATTTGTGAAATATTGTTTTATTGGTTCATAGACTTAACTATCACTGTAAACATCTTTTATTAAGTCTACAAAATCATTTTGTGAAGTTTCAAAACATGGTTTAGCCAAAATGTCAAAATTCATGTATTTACATCTTCATGTTTTGGACTTATTTGCAAAATGATGATATTTCACAAATGGAAAATGCAATTTGAAAAATTCCTTTTGTAATATGTTCATTTATATGTTTATATACATTTCCCAAAGTCTCATAATTTTTGGAGTTCATTTGTTATTTTTAACATATTTTCAAAAGTCCAAATTTCAGCTTGTATAACTTGTTTTCCTGTGTATCTGTTCGCGGTCGACCGCCACGGTCGACCGCCATGAGTTCAGAACTCAGTGTGTGTTTTGCTGGCTCACGGTCGACCGTGGCGGTCGACCGTAGCGAGTCCAGAGACTTTCGCGGTCGACCGCCGCGGTCGACCGTCGCTGGTTCCGAGCCCAGATTTGTGTTTTTGTTGCTCGCGGTCGACCGTCGCGGTCGACCGCCGTTTATCCCAACAGCTCTTTTGGTACAGAATCAGATTTCTGATTCTTGGGCTGTTTGGTCTTTTCCTATGGGTTTTTTGCTGTTGTTTTCTCTTCCTATATAAACCCCCAAACCCCCTTCTATTTCAGTAACCATAAGAGTGTTTTAAGAAATCCAAGAAGTTTTTAAACAAGGGTTTTAAAAAGAGTTTAAGCTTGTTTTAAGCTTGTTTAATGGTTTGGTTTATGAAGAAAGTTTTACAAGAGCTTGAGGAGATTATCAATTGTATTTTGGGCATTCAATCTCTCTCTCTCTCTCTTGTCATCTAGAGAAGTTTTCCTAAACTCAACTCTAGCTTTTATTTATAATTATTTGTTGATTATCATTTCTATTAAAGCTAGTTTTATATTGTGTTTAGATTTGATTTATCTCATTGTTACACACACCCACTTGAGCTTATTGTATTTACATTCATAATATATTTAGGGTTGTGAGAGTTGTAACTTTGAGTGTGAGCTTTCATTGTGTTCTCATCCATAATAGAGAACAAACAATTATTGTATTGAGCCTAATTGTGAGATTCACTTTGTAATACACTTGTACACCGAGTGAGGAGTGTGTGGTGAGAGTCGGGGATCGTTCCAAGAGGAGTGGCGTCGGTTGACGAACCTAGGGAGAGGTTGTAACCGAGCACTTGAGGGAGACACGGCTAGGTCCAACACTTGTGTGGGTGTAGAGTGTGATTGCATAGTGTTTGTTGTGTGAGAGTTTTCGGTGAACTTGTAAACCGAGTGTGTAGAAGTTCCGGCTTCCAAACCGAATTGTGATAGTAGATTTCTCCCCAGGAGTGGGGAGCGGAGACGTAGGACGGAAGGTCCGAACTCCGTGATCATATTGTGTGTTTGAATGTGCTTTGGCGTTTATTCATATTTGTGCTCATTGTTCATATCGCCATTGTCTCATTATTTAGCTTGTCCACTATCTAGTTCATATTGTTTACCACTTATGTTTGCATATCCTTGAACATATCTTATTGTATATCTCTTTGTTAGGATATATCATCTTGTGCTAGTTTATATATCCTTGCATATATATTTCATCATATAGGATATATCTCATTGTTCATATTACTTATGCTAGCTTATATAGTTGTTATATTTCATACTTGCTAGGATAACTTATTAATTAATTTTAATTGGTATTTAATCGGATTAGATTAGCATAAGACCCTAATCACCCCCCCTCTAGGGTCTAACAGGCATATCTCAAAACGTGCGACTCTTGAGAGTGTCAACAAGGCGATGAATCCTCAGAAGGAAATGTGTTCGTCAGATGACAACGTCATACTTGAGAAGTCATGCCAACACAGAATAGATTGCTCCGATCATCATGTCGATGAGTTGTATTATCAGGCTGGGGGTACGAACAGATCTCGAAAGAGAGATACCCGGGAGACAGACTTTTATTATCCGTACGTCAAACTTATCAGGGTAGTATTATCGGTGTGTAGCTGCCCTAAGGCTGCTCTGCAGAGGGTCTCGGTATTCGAGAGGATCTCCGACGGAATGACTAAGTCTAAGCCAAAACGTTTCTACAAGAAACGATCGATCGTTCAAGATGGAGAACTTCCAGAAGTCAAGGTTAATATAGCTGACAAGGGAAAGTCGACTCGACCTTCTAGTTCTGATCCGCTCATATCACATCATCTAACCCGATTGTGATCGGGAACCATTAGACAAAGGGATTATCAGAGGATGAATAGAGGGCTATCCTTGGAGGATGAAGCATCAGACGCTAACTCTACAGTCGCTTCTGACAAAACAGTATCCGGTCCAGGATAATCCCACAAAGTGTTTATGGTTAGCACCGAGGAAGTAGCCAAAATGGTTGAGGATGCTCTAGCCAAGCAAAAAGAAGCATTCAAAATCGAAATGGAAATGACTTTGCAGGAGATGAGACAAATGCACGACCAGCAGATCTGAGCCTTGTCAAATCAGATAAATGAATCCAGTCGTCGATACAATGTTGACCAAGCAACTACTGATTCAGATGTGGATGAATACATAAATGCTGATAATCCTCCCATTGACCAAAACATTAGGGGTAGTCCTACTAAAAATAACGACGTTGTAGGTGGCCCCAATGAGAATAACGACGCCGGGGGTAGTCCCACCAATAATAACAACACTGGGGGTGGCCCCGTTGTTCCTCTCAGAAATCGTTCAAAGCACGATACGAGCGAGGACGAGAAGATGAGAGACCTCGAGAGCAAAATCAACGCTCTGATGTTTACTCGAGAGGTGGGGAAGACTGGTATTCCCTGTCCTTATCATAAAAAAGTGGGATTCGATACCGTATTCGGTGAAGTTCAACCTGATCAACTTCACGCCATTCGACGGGAAAGGTTCGCCCACCCAGCATTTAAATATTTCAAATCCCATTTGGGCATGATCTCCGGCAATGAAGCCCTGATAGTTCGGTCATTCGTTGGCATCCTTCGCGAACCTACCTTCGATTGGTACCATCGTCTCAAACCCGGAAGTATCAACAGCTGGGAAGACCTGGAGAGCTTGTTCCTCACTTACTTCTTTGATGATGACGCCGAGGTATCAATCAGAATGCTCTTTGAAGAAAAACAGGAAGATGAAGAGACGGTCGATGACTTCGTCAAGCGCTTCCGGAATAAGGCGATGAACTGCCAAGATCCGATCACAGAGGAATCCATCCTCCAAACCTGTCATAACAACCTCTCTTTAGACGTATTAGAAGTTATAGGAGTAGCACCGTCTAATATTTGGAAAGAGTTGAAGGTGCACAGAGAGCAGGTCGAACGCTTCCTCAGAAGGAAGAAAATCGAAAAAAACCAACCGACGGCTAACCCTATGAACTAAAGCTTCGTCTCCCATGGTAAGGGGAAGGTACCTATAACAATTATTGACGTTAATCAGACGTCACAACAACAACCCCGAAGATAGAAAAATACTTCGGGTCCAAAATCCAAAAAAAGTACTCCTTCAAGGACGAAGACGTTCCAACCATCTTCGAATCCCTCCTTGAGAATAATAATATCAAGCTACCACCTATCGCAAATCAAGAGAAAGTTGACAATAGTGCGGATCCAATGTACTGTGTGTACCACAAGAGGATCCTTCATCCTACCAAGGCTTGCTTCGCTATCAGGAATAGCATCCAAACCTTAGTTGAAGCCAACGTCATAACGCTAGGATAAGTTGAATGAGAACGGCAGCACTCTGAAGAGTATACGAGTATAAACTGCTTCTCAATACTCCAACAGGTATACGAGTCTAAACTATTTCCTTTCTTTCACAGGAAGTTCCTGTAGAGTGTCATGCCTGGTATTCTTATGGATAACCCGGTCATCCAACTAAGCATAATGTTAAACCCGGTTTTGCAAAGAAAGCTGGGGGTGGATAATTCATATAATGGAAAGTTCTCAGAAGAATGTTACATGTAATATTCTTAGGGATAACCCGGTCACTACAAGAAGGTGATGAATAAGAAATTCTCACTCAAATTACCTCTACGTCTGTGCACTCAACACTCCCTTTGTTAGAGTCCGAACATAGTACTCAAAACTTTAATCTCCTGATTATTGGCAATTGTCAAACCCTTCCGTGTTAAGTATTTGTCACTTAACACTAGGAACCGTCTTTGAGTGATTTGTATGAATCAACATTCCCACTGTAATTTGTACTCCCACTCTTATTATTTATTTGGTCAAACCTTCCTACAGTTAGGGCCAAAGCCAAAATCTCTTCTCGATTCCTTCAATGAATGAGAGGTCCACAAATGGAATGATCAAACTTTTAAACAATTAGGATCGCTCAAACCCTCTATTTGGTCAAACCCTCCTACAGTTAGGGCCAAAACCAAAATCTCCTCTCGATTCCTTCTATGAACGAGAAGTCCACTTTCAAATCGAGTGATCAAACCTTCCTATAGTTAGGGTCACCTCAAACTCCTTCTTGGTCAAACCTTCCTAAAGTTAGGGCCAAAACCACAATTCACTCTCGATAAATAAGAAATTCACCTTTAGTTCAGTAATCAAACATTCCGACAGTTAGGATTATCCGAATCTTTTCGATTCTCGGAGTGGAGGTCCCACTCTTAGTTTCACTCTTCAGATTCTCGAGGTGGAGATCCCACTTCGAGTCTCCTTTTTGACTAAAGATGGAATATAAAATTCTTCCTCTCCTATTTCGGGTTCGTCTTTACCCTAAGAGAAGACACCATCCTTCAACTCCATAATCCGTGCCTTCCACGCATGGGGGATAAGTCAACGCCTAACACGCGTTGTCGGTTTAGTCTTTCACCGATTGAAAAAAACACCAGAATCTAAGTTTGGAGACTTTTATCCTAAAGCCTAAGTAGGGATAAGTCAGCGCCTAACACGTATTGTCGGGTAGTCTATTCCCGTGAGAAAAATGAAGTCTACGTATTCAATATCGTAGTACTAAGAGAGTTAACTCTCTTAGCACAACGTCACATGCGTAACGGATTTAAACAATCCGTATACAAGCCCGATTCAAACGATAATTGGTAAAGGAAAGCCAAATCCATTAAAGACTGAGGATTTGTCAAAAATCCTAAGTCTAATACACGTTGTCGGTTTAGTCTTTCACCGATTAAAAAAGACACTAGAATCCAAGTCTGGGGAAGTTTATCCCGAATCCTAAGTAGGGATAAGTCAACACCTAATGCCCGTTGCCGGTTTCGTCTTTCACCGATTGAAGAAGATACCAGAATCCAAGTCTGGGGAATTTTATCCTGAAGCCTAAGTAGGGATAAGTTAGCGCCTAACACGCATTGCCGGTTAGTTTTTGATCGTAAAAAAGATAAAAGCCCATATATTCAATATTGTGGAAGGTTGTTATTAATAACACCATAATCCATGCCTTACACGTACGGAGAATTTTATCCCGAATCCTAAGTAGGAATAAGTCAGTGCCTAACACGCGTTATCGGTTTAGTCTTTCACCGATTAAAAAGGACACCAGAATCTGAGTCTGGGGACTTTTATCCCAAATCCTAAGTAGGGATAAGTCAGCGCCTAACACGCGTTGCCGGGTAGTCTATTCCCATGAAAAAGACAAAGTCTACGTATTCAATATTGTAGCACTAAAAGAGTTAACTCTTTTAGCACAATCTGCACGCTAGTCTGACTCAAACGGTAGTCGGTAAAGACAAATCAAACGCATTGATGGTTGAGAATTTACCAAAAATTCTATAAAGACGATAGTCATTGATGCACCAGCTCCATTAATTAGTCTCGTGACTCAAGGATCTGACAACTTCAGGATAAGATCCATTCATGCAGATGAATCAGCTTTAACAGTTGGTCCTATAGCCTCAACATTTAGGATCGTAATGTCAACGCCGGTTAACACGTAGCCTTGTTGAGACGAAAGTTAACGCTGATCGAAGCTAAACCTTAAGGTCAACGCTGGTTAGCACGTAACCCTAGGTCAATGTTTAGTCAACACGTTACGATAAAAGTCAACACCGATCAATGCGTAACCCTAGGTTAACGACGGTCAACGCGTCGCGATAAAAAGTCAACGCCGGGTGATCCGAACCCTAAAGTCAATGCCTGGCAATTCGAAACCCTAAGGTCAACGCCGTTTAACACATAACTCTAAGTCAATATATTATGACAGAGATAGTCAGTTCTAAGTCAACTCGACGACACGAGCCAAAATTAACTCACCAGTTTTTTTCGAGACATCGATGACGGCCAGACGATAAACGCAACGACGGAAGAATTTTAGCTATTCGTTAAAATATTGAATAGACTAAAAATTGAAGGAGTCAAGAATCAAAGCTAACTACAGGTCCTTTTACACCAACTGAAGGTTAGACCGATCACATCCAAAGTATTTCAGGCTCTTCTATAAAAGAAACGAGACCGAAACACTTTTGAGGGGGTATCTGTAGGCATAAAAAATAGCTTATAAGTTCCCACAAATAGCTTGAAGCTAAGAGAAGATGATGAACATCACTATCCGAGTCATGTAAGATTAATTAACATCAAAGAGCGCATGAAGTAATTCGACAAACCGTGTGAAGCAACGGAACTGCAGAATAACAAGGATATGAACTAATCGAGAGCCACGCTTCGCTGATAAAAAGATGAAGTACCCTTCATATCCTATTTTCTCCATATATGATCTAACTATAGGAGCTTTTAGATCTCCTCGTCAGCTTTCCTACGCACTTTGAATCACGTAATTCCGAGTTCGAATGACAAAGATACGGTGGAAATGAATAGAACGTGCGAAACAATGTTCTAGGCCTCGGCGAGACACCCATAGGTGTCTCGGCCATGTGGGTGTCTCGACCACTATCGAGACACCACGGGCATCCGCAGCCCTGAAAACTGATTTTTTATAGTTTCAAGCCGTTTTTCGATGTTAACCACCTGGATTTGTTCCAACTGATCTGAACCAATCCTAGAACGTGATAAAGTGGTTATGAGTGAGGATAAGAGTGAATCTGTGGTTCTTATCCAAAAACAGAGGTCCCAAAGCCTATAAATACAGCCCTAGTGCCTTTATTTTTTGGGATCTTGAATTTTCGAGCGTCGGTGAAGCCCTACTGAATTGAAGACTGAAGGAGCACGAATTTCAGAAGAGAGGAGGAGATCGGATCGAGTTCTTCAATACCGAGAAGAAGAGTTCATCAGATCTATAGTTCCCGGTTCTTTTTCTTGAGATTGCCCCGCTGCGGTGATCTTGAGAAGAGTGATTATCTCGCTGTTGCCGAGATAATTGCTTCGGTTTCTTAATTCCTTCGCGAATCAACGAAGCTTCGGATCTGATCTGATCATTTGGTGGTCCACGGATATCAACGTCCCCGTCACAGGCTAAGATCCCTCACAAGCAGTGGAAGATAAACATCCGTTGCATTTGTTTGAAAGAAAGTTGTAATTTTTGTTGAACGTCTTATAAAAAGACTGTTTCTTTGAGTTTATTATAAACGTTTAAAGTTGTAATGAACTCGTCAATGAAATCGACTTTCTCCCCAAACATGCTTTTTATAAACTCTAAATTTTGAGTGTGTTTTTGCGATTTTAAAAATATTTATAACTTTTTTCTATATATTTTAAAATTTATAGATTTTGTATTATTTAAAAGAATTAAAATTCCAGGGTGTTTTAGTGTTAGTTTTGTCGTTATTAAAACAAAGGAAGAAAAAAGAGAAAAAAGAGATTTAAAAATTGTGGGGATGAAGAATGTATGTTGTCTATTTCAGAGATTTGAATTTAAAGGAAAATACACAAAAATTATTTGGCTTTATAAATACAAATTACAGTACATGAGTTTAAAAACAAATCATGATAGAAATTTGGATTATAGACACAAACCCCTTCTGTATATACCCCTTAAACGATTTTGCAAAACTAATCCAAAACTACCCCTTCACGAAGAACAATTCAACTTTAAACAGTTTTCAAAAAACCACCTTCACGGTGCTTGTTTGGGGCTTTTATGACAAGATTTAAAGGTGTTATTGCAGAAACACCCTGAGTTATTGGGGCTTCGCAAAAGCCCCTTAAACCAAAGGTTATCTGCACATATGCACCCCTTAAATTACACGTATTAGCAAAATTACCCTCTACATCTTAGTATTTGTAAAACTACCCCTCAAATCATCAACTTAAAATCAACAATTTTTTAAATTAGTGCTATAATTTTTACTTTTTTAATAATATTTACCTTGTGATTAATGATTAATTGCTTGGAGGGAAATGTTTTTCAAAATTGATAATTTGTGTAATAGTTTTACAAATACTAAGATTTAGACGATATCTTAGTAAATACTGAGATTTAGAGGGTATCTTTGTAAGCACTCATGATGTAAGGGGTATCTATGAAAATAATCCTAAATTAAAATGAAAGTTAATACATAATACTGTTAGTCTGAGGTTTTCAGACAAAATTTAAGAAAGGTTTTTGTAACACTTTGAAGTTAAAGGGGGTTATCTGAGAATGCCCAAACTTCGAAAACTTTCTCAGACGACACTGACAACTCCACTTAAATAAAAGTGTAAAATACATCATCCTAGAACTGACACAACCTTATGCATAGGCTAATGTTAAAAGACCCTAGATATATAATTAAAGCGTACACTACTTTTGTATGATGATGAATTCATCTGGCAAACTACGGTTGGCTTGTAGCAGTGAATAAAAGTGTTGATAGGATTGAGATTTGGAATTTTATGAGTTTTGAGTGTAGTCGGTCGCGTAGGAGGAGAGTAAGCTCCTACATTGAAATTATAACACTCAAAACATTAATACAAATCTCTGCCATATCTTTTCACGAGGTTTGTTAGTTTAATTTTCATTAAACTTAGGGTTTTACTTCTTTTGCAATATTAAGACCAAAATTGCTCAAAGCTGAAACTATAAAGCTGCCGTCGATATCTTTATGTTTTATGACTGGATCACAAGAGGGAAGAAGAAAAGAGGGAGAGAGAAAATTATTAGAAATCTATAACTTGAAGAGTTGAAGGTCCTCACATGCCATAAAAAATACACCTCTTTGTGCTGCCTTTAGTATAAGCAATGTGACACATGAGATCATAATTAAAGTTGTAATTGTATGGAGTTGTAGCTCATACTTTTATTTACTTGATTGATAGGTAGTATCAGCCACCTACACGCTGGGCTACGTAAATTGTTTATCCTTCAACAAGAACAGAAAGGGAATGTTGTATCATTAGATATGAAAGTTTTGGGTTGTTTTCCATAAAGTCTAAATTTTTAGGGGCTTATTTATAATTCTAAAATTTTAAAAATTACAAAAAATAGAAATTCAAATTTTATAAATAAGCCTTAAATTTTCAAAATGAATACATACCCAGAAAATCTAAGAATAACAAACAGGTCCCTAAAAAATTGTAAATTTATAAAAAAAGATATTAAAGGTTAAAAGTTTACAAAAATCACCCTAAAAATTTAAAACTTAAAAATAATCTTCCAACCTGCATATAGTAAATTAAAAATGAGGATTACAACATGCCTTGAAAATTTTAGAATTTGTAGAAAACACCCTAACACTTTCAAAAGTTGCAAAAAACATATTTTCAATTTAAAATTTATAAAAAAACATCGTGAGAATTTAAAATCTACAACCAATATGCTGAAAACCTATGACTAGCCTCTTAAAAATTTTAACTTCGTAGAAAACACCCTAAAAGTTTCAAAAATTGCTAATACAACTCCTTCAAAATTTGAAATTATGACTCATACAAGTGTATCTTCTCTTCTTCGATAACTTAGCAATCCTCATGAGAGCTTAAGGATAGATGATTCTCATGGTAGCTTGAGAATAGAAGCGTGGGCGGAGTCATTGATAATAGCGAAAATGATAAAATCAGGAAAACTATGAAAACCAGGAAGCTGGCGAAGCAGCTCTGGCCAGTTGACCGATGGGCTAGCATCGGTCGACCAATGAAGCACTATCGGTCAACCACTTAACCATCACAAGTCGACCAGTCACCTGCACGCTACAGGGTCAGAAAAACATAGTTCTGGACGGTCGACTGATGGAGGCCGATAGGTTAACCGATATAGGTACATTAGTCGACCGATATTGGGTCTGGGTCGATCCTGATTCCTAGCCGGTTTTGGGTTTTAGGGTTTGTATAAATAGAAACCCTATTGATTCAGGATTTCTAAGGAGAACTCGTAAGATTTGAGAATAGAGAGACGTGTTCTTTATTCTAGAGAGATTGTGAGGAGAGATTTGTAAATAGTTGATCTTCATAGTCTAGAGAAGGTATTTTCCTTCGTCATATCGAATTGTTCTTGTATTTTGCTATTTTTGTTCTCAAAACCCACCTTTGATAATTTCGTGAGCAAAGGTGCTTGCACGGTGACTCGTATCAAGTTGGTATCAAAGCAATCAGATCTTGTGAAGGGTATCATGTGCATGGTCTTACTCGATCACAGTACAAGAGGCTAGGTGAGATTCTTGTTTCTTTGGAAGAAGTCTAGAAATCAAGTAAGAAGAAGAAGATGACTGAAAATGACAATTCATCCAGACTTGATGCAGTAGAGAAACAAATCGAGACAATCAGTTCGACGCTCACGAAGCTCGTCAATCTCATCCAAGGAGGGGACAAGAAGGTTGAATATCCATCAAGGTCAAAGAAGCGACCTGTAGAATCGATGGAGATAGTGAGAATTCATAATCCGACGAGGAGGTCAAAGCCGTCAAGACCGATCCATATCAAGGGGGTAAGGGTTCTTACCAGAATTTGAAGATCAATTTTAAAGTGGAGATACCTATTTGTGATGGGAGTGTCAATGTTGAGAGACTTGACGATTGGATTAAGCGTATAAAGACCTATTTTACTCTTTATGGCTATTTGTCTAAGGAGAAGATTGTTTTCATGACACTGAAGTTTTCTGGTCATGCTTTAACGTGGTGGAAGTCCTACTGCAAGCAGAAGAAGAAATCTGTGTCGTGGAGTAGGTTAAAGGAGCTACTGAGGAAGTAGTTCTACCCAATGGGATTCCTTGAAGAGAATTGGTACAAGTGGTACGGCTTGCGCCAACGATTCAATCAAACCATTCAAGAGTACACTACATAGTTTCAATAGAAGGCTATAGTCCTCAACATTGCGATGGAGGAGGATCCTGTTTTTATGAAGTATATGGTAGGTCTGAATGAATACATCCGGAAGGAGATGAAGCTGTTCACGATTGAGTCGATTGCGGAGGCGAGCGTGAAGGCTATTACCATTGAAGGCAAGCAGAAGAAGAACAACCAGACAAATAGAGATGCCAAGAAAACTAGAGGCAAGTCTAGTAGCACCCAACCTAAGGAGAAGAAGAAAAAGGGCGATCCCGAGAAAACATGACTGATTTGTAATCATTGCAAGTAGACAAGACACGTCGCTGATCGGTGCTGGGAGAAGTATCATCATCTCAAACCAAAGGGATTGAAGAAGAAGGAGGAGAAAAAGGCATACGTGATAGCGCAAGACCCGAAAGAAGTTTCGGGGATGACGGAGCCTAATAGCAGTCTCAACCTTATGACAGGGAAGCAGGCCGCGAGAGAGGATGAAGATCCCAAAGAGCAACTCTTTGTTCTCAAGTTGCAAGTGAAGACCAGCTTGGTAGATACCATGGTTGATCTAGGTAGCCAGAAGTACTTGATATCTAAGGCCTTGGTTCAGAAGCTGAGTCTGAAGATGGTCAAGCATCCAAAGCCCTATCCATTTAGATGGATTTAGAAGGAGGCAAGCCTGAGTGTAGTCAATCAATACACATTTAGATTTACATTCCATGAGTCATATATTGGTGAGGTCACCTGTGACATTGTTCCATTGGATATTTGTCAGGTTATACTGAGCAATCCTTATTTTGTGGGATAGGTATGCAGTCTACGACAGGCGGACCCAAAAGTATATGTTCACCAAGGACGATGAGCAGTTCATATTTCGTTCGACATCTCTTCCGCAGGAGACAAGCTTGGTGACGGTGACTCAGCAAAGAGGCTAGAGAATACAAGCAAGAAGTTTGTTCTACTATTCATTAGGCCCTACGAGGAGCAACTGTGTAGAGTATGCTTGACTACGTTGAGCAAGCTTCAGGAGGAAGATCTTGATAGGTTGAAGGCCAAGTATGCGGACTTGTTTTCAGAGATCACTAGACTACCGTTGAGATGGAGTGTGGAGTATGAGATTATGTTGATGGGAGAGAGTTCATTGCTGAATATAGGTCTTTACTGCACATCCGTACAGGAGTCCGAGGAGATAAAGAGGCAAGTTCAGGAGCTTTTGGAAAAATGAGTGATAGCGCCAAGTTGTTTGCCTTGCGGGTCGCCAATGTTATTGGTGCCCAAGAAGGATGGAGGCTGGCGCATGTGTGTGGATTACCAAGCGCTCAACAAGATAGCTGTAAAGAATAGTTACCCACTACCACAGATCAATAATCTTATAGATCAGTTGGAGGGAGTGAGGTTCTTCACAAAGTTGGATCTTAAATCTGGTTACTATCAGGTGAGGATTCGGGATGATGACACTTGGACAACTGCGTTCATGACCAAGCAAGGCTTGTTTGAGTGGTTGGTGATGCAGTTCTGGCTGTGTAATGCTTTAGCAACCTTTATGAGGCTGATGAATGATTTGTTGCGGCCTTTTATAGAGGATTTTGTGAATGTTTACCTTGATGACATCTTGGTGTACAGCAGGACCTGGGGGGAGCATCTTGTTTATGTCGAGAAGGTGTTTGAAGTGCTGCGAAACGGTCAACTGAAGCTCAATAGGAAGAAAAGCGAGTTTGGGAAGGACGAGTTAGTGTATCTTGGCTTCATCGTAGGAAAGGGCCAGCGGAGGATAGATCCAAGCAAGGTTGAGGTTATCACGAAGTGGCTGATGCCTAGAACAGTAATGGAGGTGCGAAGCTTCATGGAGGATTGCTAGTATTTGTGTAAGTTTATTCAACATTTTTCTACTTATACGGCACCCTTACATGGCCTTACTAAGGGGAAGGTTTAGTTCGAGTGGGGTAGGACGCATGAGGAGAATTTTCAATTACTAAAGATGAAGATCTTGGAGGCACCAGTATTGACATTGCCTAATTTACAAAAGATCTTTGAGGTAGAGATTCACGCTTCTAGCTATGCTATTGGCATTGTG
Source organism: Asparagus kiusianus (assembly GCA_022839385.1). Taxonomy (NCBI): domain Eukaryota; kingdom Viridiplantae; phylum Streptophyta; class Magnoliopsida; order Asparagales; family Asparagaceae; genus Asparagus; species Asparagus kiusianus. Next base: position 100,501 of record BQKN01061196.1, on the reverse strand, counting down.
TTGATACAGGATGGGAAGCCGGTGGAGTATCATTGTGAAATGTTTACGGGTGCTATTCAGAACTATCCTACTTACGATAAGGAGTTTTATGCGCTCTACCAGGTGATCAAGCATTAGAGGGTGTATTTGTTGAGTAAAGAGTTGGTTGTGCACTCAGATCACAAGCTATTGGAGTTTCTACATGCCCAGACGAAGCTACAGTGAGCATGACATATGAAGTGGATGTCCTATTTGATGGTGTTCAATATCATCATTAGGTACAAGAAGGGAGCGACTAACAAGTTGGCAGATATGCTATCTCGACCACCAGTGAGAGCTTTGTTGGTGGCGATGCGTATTCAACCCTTGGTTCCTTTGGAGTATGTGCAGATGTACACATCCAACAAAGACTTCAGCAGTGTGTTCGAACAGGTGAAGGCTGGTTAGAAGGGGGAGTATGAGCTCCAAGCAGATGGTTTGTTGTATCGTGAGTCATCGCTTTGCATTCCAGAGGATGGCGATTGATTGCAGTGGATTAAAGAGGCACATACATCACGTGTGCAAGGTCATTTTGGGATTTAGAAGACGCTTCTCAATCTTTGTCGCCATGTCTTTTGGCCAAAGATGTTAGAAGATGTTACTAAATATATTGGAGGGTGTAAACTATGTTGCATATCAAAGCCTTTTAATAGAAAGAGGGGATTGTATCTACCGTTATCAGTGCCTTCTAAACCGTAGGAGAGTATTTCTATGGATTTCTTAGGAGGGTTGCCAACGACCAAGCGCAGGCATGATTACTTGTTCATTATGGTGGATCGGTTCAGTAAGATGGTGATCTTGATTCCTTACAAGAAGACCGTGATGGGAGTGGGTGCAGCACAGTTATTCTTTGAGCATGTGTGGAAGCATTTTGGTTTGCCGAGTTCGATTATTTCGGATCAGGATAGCAGGTTCCTCGGGCACTTTTAGGATTCCTTGTGGAGTTTGATGGACACCAGATTGAAGAAAAGTATGGTCTTTCATCCATAAACAGACAGACACATAAGTAGTCAATAGGACTATGGTTTACATGTTGTGAGGGTATAATTCTAGGCATCCTAAGACTTAGGATGAGAGCTTACCATATCTTCAGTTTACTTTCAACACAGCTATTCATGGATCTTCGAAAAAGTTACCATTTGAAACTTGTTATAGGTTCCTACCTCCAAGTTTGTTCGAACTAGTATTCTCTAGTGAAGCTATGACCGACGACAAAGAAGGGAGCGAAAGACAGAAGGCTTACCGATTTATGGAGAAGATTGTGCAGCTTCACGCCACCGTTAAAGCACAATTGAAGAAGTCACAAGCGAAGTACAAGGCGAAACTTGATCAACACTATGTTCCTTGTAATTTCGACAAAGGTGACATGGTGTGGCTGAAGTTAGGTAAAGAACGACTAAAGGGAGAAGGGAAAAAGTTGAAGCCTATACGATATGGTTCATTTCAGATTATTGATTAGATCGTTGACAACACCTTCAAGCTGGATTTGCCACCTTACTTAGGCATGTATTCGGTGACTAATGCTGAGTACTTGAAGTTGTTTGAGCCTCCATTGCTGGACGATAAGGGTGACGACAAAGTAATATTGTCGCATGTTGAAGACTAAGACTAGATGGGTGACTAAGACTAGATGGGGGACAAAGGAGTCATTTCTGGTTGGACGTTAAGGTCAGGTTCCTAGCAAGACCAAGTGGTTCAATAAAAAAGGAGGAGCTCGAGAGTTTCCTCAGCTGAAGTTCTAACTTGAACAGGACTTCAAGTTCCTAAAGGGGGAGCCATGATACGGGTGTATCTTCTCTACTTCAGAAACTTAGCGATCCTCATGGGAGCTTGAAAATAGATGATTCTCATGGTAGCTTGAGAATAGAAGCATGGGCGGAATCATTGATAAGGCAAAAATGGTAAAAATCAAGAAAACGATAAAAACCAGGAAGCTGGCAAAGCAGCTCTGGCTGATCGACTGATGAGCTAGCATTGGTCGACCGATGAAGCACTATCGGTTGACCGCTTAACCATCATAAGGTTACCGATCACCTGCATGCTATATGGTCAGAAAATTATGGTTTTGGACGGTGGACTGATGCATCCTTATCGGTCGACTAATGGAGGCCGATCGGTCACCGATATAGATATATCAGTCGACCGATATTAGGTCTGGGCTGATCCTGATTCCTAGCCAATTTTGGGTTTTAGGGTTTGTATAAATAGAAACCCTATTGATTTGGGATTTCTAAGGAGAAACTTGTGAGATTTTAGAATAGAGAGATTTATTCTTTATTTTAGAGAGATTGTGAGGACAGATTTGTAAATAATTGATCTTTATAGTCTAGAGAAGATATTTTCCTTCGCCATATTGAATTGTTCTTTTGTTTTGCTATTTTTATTCTAAAAACCCACTTTTGATAAATCCGCGATCAAATGTGCTTGTACGACGACTCGTATCAATGAAAAAACACCTCCCTACAATTTTTTTTGTCTTTTCAGCTTATTCATGTAAATGTTAAAATTTTTAGGGAGTTTCTTTATTTTTAAAAAACTTTAGGGTGTTTTTTTGTATATTCTAAAAGTTTTAAGGTGCTGTTTGTAATCCTAGATTTTCAATTTACTATTATTAGGTTAAAAAGTTTTAAGGAGTTTCTAGAAAATTTTGCATTTCAGGGTGTTTTTTGCAACATTTAAAGTTTCAGAGTGTTTTTGCAAATTAAAAATTTGTAAGGAGTTATTTATAGTTCTTAGAATTTTCAGTGTACTATTTTTGATTTGATGTTTTAGGCTCTAAATTTTGAATTTTTAGGGTGTGTTTTTAAGTTTTAAAGGGTTAGGGTTTTTTATGCAAATCCTAAAATTTTTAGGAGTCTATTTGCAATTCCAATATTTTCAATGTGCTATTTGTAGAGTTGAAATATTTGTTGATATTTTTTGTAAATTTTGAATTTTTAGAGTGTTTATTGCAACTTTATAAGTTTCGGGTGTTACAAATTCTAAAATTTTAGGGGCTGTTTGCAATTTATAAATATTTAGTGTTCTGTTTTATGTTTGAAATTTTCAAGATAAGTTTTTAATTTCTAGGGCTAAATTTTAGAAGTTTTAGGGTGCCTTTTTGCCAATTTAAAATGGAGACTGCATTAAGTCTTAATTTTCAGTTTATTATTTTATGTTTAAAATTTTTAATTAGGCATCATGTGTTATTTGTGATTTTTCAGCTAGGAAGTCTAGAATTGAATATTTGATGCAAGTAAATGTTTGTTTATGTATGTTTAATTGTCCTAATTAAGTGCCTCTCACAGTTTACACGTTATTTAATGCATGACGTTAATTGTATGATGAATTTTGGGTTGTGATGATAATTTTTTCAATGAAGCTAGTTGAATTTAAATGGTTTTTTGCTTGTGTGATATAATATGCTTAAAATTGGTTCGGTTAAGTTTTTTAGAACGATTAAAATGTATGTACGGTAATTCTTAAATAATCTCATATAGTCAATGGGGCTTCACAAAACCGCATTAAATTAAAGGGTTATTTGTATATATATATACCCTTTAAATCATGGGTATTTGTAAAAAGTACCTTCCAAATCTTAGTATTTACAAAACTACCACCCTGAGAGGACCGCATAAATCAGTCATTCACATTGACATGAATGAGTGACTTGTTGTACGTGCCTTTCTTTTGGTATGAGCTCTCTTAAGTCGGAGACTTGAAAAGAATCCCTCACTGAACGTGAGTTTTGAATTGGAACCCTCTGTCTACCATTAGAGGTGATTGGCTCCTTGTAAACATGAATCTTAAATCCACGTTGGTCCTTTTAAACGTGACGTATCACATCACGTTTTGTATTAGGAACACGAGGGTCACGTTTAAGAATGGTAACGCGAGGGTCGGGTTTTGATTTTGGAACGCGAAGGTCATGCTTTAATAGATCAACACGGGCTTAAGGTCCGCGTTCTGTTTATGAAACGATCTCTTCTGGGTCACATTTTGGTTGAGCGATGTAGCCCTGAGGTTCGTGTTTTGCTCATGAAACACTCCCTTGAAGGTCACGTTTAACCTGGCTTGTGCGGGACTCATGCTTGGGCACATAAACGCGAGAGTCGCGTTCTAAAGCAGAAATGGGGGGCTCGTGTTCAGGCTCACAAACGCGGATCTCGTGTTGATTGAAGGATCAGCTTTCTTAGAGCTATGCTCGTCGTAGGGATCTCCTCTTTCGTCGAGCAGTATTCTTCTTAGCCAGTTTCAAGGCTTTTGCAGCGTTACTATCGGTATTGATCAAGTTTGTCACCGTAATGGGCCTCTTGTGACCCGATACCCGTTGTTAAGGCACATGTGTAGAATCTTCAACTCGATCGATGAGTTTAGCTAAAGCTGAGTCTTCTCCTTCAGAGGAGAGGTTGTCCAAGCAGTCTAGTCCAAGGGAGATATCCCCCTTTGGTGAGTCAGGCACAATTGGATCTTTGGTCTCCTTAGAAACTTTGCGAATTTTGTGCATAGACTTGGGGCTAAGGGTGAAGATTGTAACCCTAAGTCTTCAGATCTGAAAGCCAATGAACTTTCTTCAAGGAAGTGATCTTTCTATGCTTGCAAGGAGAGGAAGGCCTAGAGGAGAAGGAGGAGACGTACTCCTCGAACTTCTGCTGGTCGAATTCGTACTCGACCTTTGATTCAACCAGGATCTTGATCATCGGCTGCAACACGATAGCCTCGACAGTGAGGCTATTGGCTCTCACTGTGGTCACCAGCGTGTTCGTGTCGAAAGTTAATTTCTTTGAGGAATTCATTACAACTTCAGGCATTTACAATAAACTCAAAAGAGAAGTCTTTTTATAAGATCTCTCTACACAAAGTGTTATGGGACATATATGTTCCACGAATATATAACTTGATGAGTCAGCATCTCGATCAGCCCAACAAGCCGACACCCCAGCATCAGCGTGAGAAGCGGTGACAGTCAACATGAGAGATCCTGACTTCCCAGACGAGTTGGCTTCTTTATGTCGACTCAAAAGACGATTATTAGCTAAGACGAGATAATATTTCCACCAGTCGAACATGCTGTCACTCCTGAGTCAACAACTAGAAGATATAACCTTATGAACCTTGCTTCTTGACGAAGCTAAAGGATTTTCATTATCTTACATCTGTCAGCATAGGTGTCACTTCTAAACATTGTTTAATCTTTGATGATCATCATTAAGCATCACTCCTCAACTATCTTGAAGACTTGTCGGCTGCTGGCTCCTAATATTGCCGAAGTGATCTCCTGCCACTCACAAATCAACATGTGTGGAGCGAATGATGACTTATTTTCCAACTCACTCCTCATCACCACCTCACTATCATCTTACTGTATACCTATGGATTGACTAACCTACCCTCGGCATCTCCTATAAATAGAGAGGCTATTCGTTATAGCAAAAAGTTCGCAATCTAAAAACCCCCAAGAACAAATTTCTGTGATTCCACTAAAACTCAAGTTCATCTACTGACTTGATCGTCAGAGAAACCATAGGGGAACCAGTCCTCGCCCTCTCACGAGTTATTCTGTCTGTGTAGCGCGGACATCAGACCCTCATTCAAGAACTAGGCATAAAACTGGAGAAGGGAACATGCCCTCCATTATACTTCACCATCCCGCAACAATCCTCTTCTGGATTAATTATCTGTTTGATATCGAGTATCAACAGATGCCCTATAATGACAAGCCACGTCTCAAAGATAAAGACTTTTCAGTTTCTCACCTTCAGTAGACCTGTATTGATCAAAATATATCTTATTTCTCTCGGAGTAGACTAAAAGCCAACTCCAAGTGAAAGGGGCCAACTGTTATGGTGTTCACTCACCCAAGGTATAATATTTACGAAATGATACGATAAGAGTCCTAAGAAAAACAAGCTCAACCCTTTGGCCGACCCCTACAGTTATCTCTTAGCCTTAGGGGAAAGAAAGACCTAGTCAACTCTCAAGAGTTCTAGGCACAACGACTCCTAAGTTGAATATCAAGACATCGACTCTTTATTAAGGGATAAACACAAGGCACAATTATAGAGGTCTCGGCCCCACCGACTCGTCAAGTCGGCACCCTGGTGTCGACACAAGAGGTGATACTAGCTGATACAAGGGATCTTAACATACCAGACAAGTCGACATCTTTATACCGACTCAAAAGACGGTTATTAAGCTGAGATAAGATGATGTTTCGCCTAGTCAGATAGACCTACACTCCTAAGTCAACACAAAAGATGGTGCCGGTCGACCTTCTTATCATGGACGACCCTATTTAAGGCAGTCGACCACTCATTGGGCATTCCTCAGAGACGACTTAAGGGACGTTCCCTGCTGACGATTAAGTTGAGGACTCGGCTCCGGCCTCAAGCCTCTCCCCCAGAGCAAATGTTAACATCTCAGTCCACCTCGAACAAGTCTTATCCAGATATTAGCCTAACAAAGTCTCAATGATTTGTTAGCTCAATCACTTCCCGAAAAATACGGAGATACATTCTCCCACAATGAAATAACTTCCCCTCCAGTCGCCAGTCGACACCTGTAAAACGAGGGACGATTTAATATGCCCACGTGCCCTCTGCCACGCTTGCAAGTCACTTCCCGGATATCACGGAGATGCGATCTCCCATGTTAAAATGACTTCTCTTCCATTCTTCGGTCGATACTTGTAAATAGAGGGATGACTCATCTTCTAGCTCACGTTTTGTCACCGCCATTCTGTATGGCTAGAATGACAAATCTACTACAGACACTCACGCTATATATGGAAGCTGTTCACCATCAGAAAACGGGGGAGGTAACCTAATCTAACCCAACAAACAACTCTAGGAGAAATCTAAATCTTCCTCCCGATCCAATCTGGGATATGATAATCTCTAATGCACATAGCATAAGAACACATAGTTCTAAACTCTACTCAAGCTCATGTTTATCAACTGACTTAATCGTCGGAGGAACCACGGGGGAACCGGTCCCCACCCTCTCACGAGTTATTTTTGTTTCTGTAGCGCGGACATCAGACCCTCATTCAAGAACTAGGCGTAAATGGAGAAGGGAACATGCCTTCCATCATCCTTCACCACCCCGCAACAATCCTCTTCTGGATTAATTAGCTGTTTGATATCGAGCATCAACACAAAGGAAATTAAAAAATTACAACTTTCTAGAAAACACACGTAGTGAGATTGTTTATTAGTCTTCTGCTTGCGTGGGATCTTTGCCGGTGCCAGGGTTTATCCGTGGACCACCAAATGATCAGATCCTATTGATTTTGTTACCTCACGAATGACACAAGAAATTGAAGTGAATATCTTAGCAATAGTGAGATAAATACTCTTCTCGAGATCACAACAATAGTGCGATCTCAAAGAAAGCGGATGAATGAGGCTGAAGCGGATGCAGATCTATCAAACTCTCCTCCTTTTTGTCAAAAAACTCACCAAGAACTTGCTTCCTCCTTGCTGAAATTCATGCTCCTCACTCTCTAATTTGACAGGGCTTCGTTGTTGCTCCGAAATTCCCGATCCCTCTAAATAAAGGCCCTAGGGCTGTATTTATAGGCTTCAGAACCTCTATTTTTAGATAAGAATGAATGATTTGATCTTATCCTCAGTTGTAACCACTTAAACACGTTCAAAGATAATCTCAAATCAGTTAAAGAGGCTTTAGAATCAAGAAATCTTGAAATGTTATCAAAAATAGGTTTTCAGGCGGTTAACGGGCGAAAAATGGCTTTTCTGGGCTTGGGACACCGGTGGTGTCTCGCCCTTGGCCAAGACACCATTAGTGTCTTGGCCATTGGCCGAGACGCCATTTGTGTGTTTCGATTGTTTCACCTCTAATTCTCCCGTGTGATCTCGGAATGACGTGATTCAAAATGTATTAGAAAGCCGGAGAATAGATCTACAACCTCTCCTAGGCGAAACACATGTGGAGTAAACGAGACAAGAGTGGCACTTCATCTTTCATGGGTTAAACGTAACTCCTGATCGAGTCATTTCTTCGCTATTTTGCCATCCCGTTGACTTGTATGTTTTGTCAACTCACTTCATGTGCTTGTTAGCTTCCTCATGGTATCAGACAAGCCTCATTGACTTGGATCATGGTGTTCATTGTCTTTTCTTCATCTCGAGCTATGTGCGGGAACCTATATGCAATTTCTGACACTAACACCTGACAATAATTTTTTGAGCCTGTTCGCCTTGAGAGATTAGTTATCTCCAGGAACGATATTTTGTAACCCTCATTTGTGCTAGAAGGTTAGTCTGCAAGTTGTGTCGACAGGTCTCCACTAAGGTAGACTGTGTCATACCTGACTAACATCGAAGAGCCATGCTTCGAAACCTCTTAATGAAGGCTTTGACGGGCTCCCTCTTCTTTTGCTTAGTGGAGGATGGTTATGGATGGAGACTTTTATATCTCTTCAAAGAATCTTGATAGGAAGAGTCTCTCTAGATCCGCCCACTTTTGGATACATCTGGCAGGCAATTTCCTAAACCATTCAAGGACAACTCCCATAAAAGTGACAATGAACAATCGAGCCAGTATAGCATCGTTTAATATCATATTTCTAGTCTGTGAATTAAAATAATAGATATGTTAATTCGGTGATCCCGTACCGTCAAAAGTTTATAGCATCTAGACCTCAAACTTTAGAGGATAAATGGCTGCATCCCATTCGGAAGGATAGCGCCTAGCAACTCCCTCGTCTTGGAGCTCGCTTTTATTAGCAATGATATTGAGGCGGGCTTCTAATTCTTCCATTTTGACAGATTGGAGGTTCTGCTCATTCTCAGTCTTTCTTCCTTCATCAAAGGAAGATTCTAGGTTGTGGGCTTCTTGGTCAGAAGCAACACCATCAACCACTTTTTTCTTCCTTTTGCTTGTGTGAGGTCATGATGAAGACATTCTTCCTATTCGGGAAGATTCTTGACTTGACGGTGAATTTGTCTTCTAAGATTTGACCATGTCTGTAACAATTTTGGCAATCAGAATCTAGAGTTCATTAAGGGTCTCCTACTATAATTTGAGCATGGCCTCCTACTCATCAAACCTCTTTGAGAGATCTTTAGAATTTTTTGCCATGTGGGCGAAGCTGTCATGTCCAATGAAAGAACTTGATGATTGAGACTCTATGATGGCTGAACATTCGTCATCGAAATTGGTTCCTCTGGCTAACTTTCGATAGTTGACAGGGGGAATGGCTCCTGTTCGAGTCCGAGTGCGTTGGTAGATTTCTTCAAATTCATTAGCAATTTCTCTGATGCTTGGAGAACGATCCGTCTCTAACTCCTCAGAACTAGGGACTGACGACTTTCCTCTACTGATCACATTGATAGTGACTCCAAGATACTCGATCTCTGAAGACTTTTTCTTGTAATGACATTGTCGATTGCTTGGTCGAGCAACGCTCGTCAATCGGTCGAACACTGATCGCCTAGGCATAAAAGCACAACATTAGCATTCTGAGAGGACCGCAGAAATAAGCCACTCACATTAACATGAATAAATGGCTTGTTGCACCAGTCTTTCTCTTGATAAAAGTTCTCTTAAATCAGAGACTTGGGAAGCATTTCTCACTGAATGTGAGGTTGAAGCTGGAACCCCCTGTCCATCAGTAGATGGGACTGGTTCTTGGCGAACATAGATCTTAAATCCATGTTGGTCTTTTCTGACATGATGAATCACATTGTGTCTTGAAGAAGGAACACGAGGGTCGTGTTTATATTGAAGAACGTAAGATTGAGGTTTGCGTTTTGCTGGTGAAACGCGTCTTTGTGAGCTACATTTTGGATGGTCTATGTAGTCCTGAGACTTGCATTTGGATTCTGGAACACTCTCCTGAGAACTGCGATTAGGCTAATTGATGTGGTCTGGAGACCTGCGTTTTGGTTCTGGAACGTACTCCTGAGAGTTGCATTTTATTTGGGAAACACGTCTTGAAGGACTGTGTTTTGGTGTTGTAACGCATCCCTGAGAACTGCGTTCAGGCTTATTAACGTGGTCTGGGGACCTGAATTTTGGTTCTGGAATGCACTCCTGAGATTTCCGTTCTATTTGGGAAACACGTCCTAGATGACTGCTTTTTAGTGTTGGAACGCGTCCTTGAGGATTGCATTTTGAGTTTGGAACGCTCCCTTGAGGGTTGTATTTTAGTTGGATCATATGGCCTTGTATTTGGGCTCATCAACGTATGGTTGCATTCTGGAGCAGAAACACAGAGCTCTTGCTGAGGCTCACAAACGCATAGCTCGCATTGATTGGAGGATCGGCTCTCTCAGAATTGTGCTCATCATCAGGATCTCCTCCTTCGTCGAGCGACATTCTTCTTAGCCTGTTTTAAGGCTTTTGCAACGTTGTATTATGTGTTGATCGAGTTTGTCACCGTAATGAGCCTTTTGTTACCCGATACCCATCATTTTAGCGTGGATGTGGAACCTTCAACTCGGTTAACGAGTTTGGTTGCGGCTGAGCCTACTCCTTTAGAGGAGAGGCTATCCAAGAGATCAGATTCATCTTTCACAATCCCAGGAGAGATAGTTCTCTAATAGACCTAAGGATAAAGTAGAGGACTTCCTTTGGTGGTTCTTTAGCGGTTGGAGCTTTAGTCTCCATGGAGACTTTACGGATCTTGCACATAGCCTTAGGGCTAAGGGGCCCGGAGGAGAGTAACTCCTCATACTTGGCTTGATCAAACTCCACAACGAGAGTTTCAACCGATGTTCCAGCGAGGTTGACATCGGATTGCGCCACCATATGTTTGGTGGAAAAATTAAAAGAAGAAATTGAGAAAATGAATTTGTTTTATTCTCTCTAACAGACTTAGAAAAAGAATAAGTTACAATTCTCCTAATGCAATCTCTCTCTAACAACTCAGAAAAAAGATTACAATCTTCTTGTATCGAATTCCCAATTTATAAAAAAGAGAAATATTGACAGAGACATTTCACTTTGTTTAACCTGAGTTCTTCTTGATGTCGATAGAATACCTCCCTCGATGTTCGTGTCGAGCGTGCTTTTCGTTGAAGATCCAAACACTTCACCTCTTAGAACACGAAATTTTCCTCTTGATTGACATTGAGGAGAACTTGCATAATAAGTTTGAGAATAATTATTAACGAGTTTAAGAACTCAGAGCGAATTTAAAACACTGTAAAAGAGTTGAATTGAATTGAAAATCGGTTTTTATAGCCAAAGCACCAAAGTTTTTCACAGCTAATGAAGATGATCTCTGTAGGCATCAAAAATTGCCGATAGGTCCCCACGAACAGCTCAGTGTTAAACAAATAACGATGAACGTCACTACCCGGTTCACAAGAGTTCAATTGACGTCGATGAA
>BQKN01061196.1:0-41196 GCA_022839385.1 Asparagus kiusianus | reverse complement strand
GGCCTACAGAGCTCGCCGTCACGATTCCAACGCATCCGAAATCACTCAAATCCGAGTTCGGACGAAAAGTCAACGGCAAGTCAACGGCGAGTCAACGGCGGGACAACGGTGGCGTCTCAACCAACATAAAACACCCCGGGGGTGTCTGAAAAAATCCAAGACACCCCAAGGGTGTCTCGGAAAATCCAAGACACCTCAAGGGTGTCTCGGAAATTCCGAGACACCCCAAGGGTGTCTCAGAATTTCCGAGACACCCCTAGGGTGTCTCGGAAATTCCGAGACACCCAAGGGTGTCTCGGAAAATCCGAGACACCCAAGGGGTGTCCTTAGTTATTTCAGCCACCCCCCCCTTTGGTTTCCTATAAATAGGCCCTCTAGGCCTCCATTCTCTTGGGTCGGAATTTTGGAGAGGAATTTCTGGTCTTGGGTTTAACCTCGAGATCTGAAATTTTGGAGAAGAGCAGCGAAGCCCTGCCGGATCGAAGAGTGAGAGGTCTTCATCTTTTCCTTCATTCACCCCCTTCCATCCTTAGTATTGCCCATTAGCGGTGACTACTAAGAAGAGCTAGTTCCTCGTTTAACCGAGGCATAAGCTTTAAACTTCTAAGATCTCACGCGGATCGACGAAGTTCTGCTTCTATATCCCACGCGGATAGACGAAGCTCTGCCGGATTTTCCCGGAAGGATCTTGAAGAGTCGGCGGTCCACGGATATTGACGTCCCCGTCACAGGCTAACAACCCACACAAGCGAGACCGTACCAAACTGGGATCTCGTGTTTATTTTCGTTTAAGTTGTAACCCCTTTGTTTTCATTTTATACTGTTGTAACGCTCAAAGTTGTAACAGATCTCGAAAAAGAGAACATCAATGAAAACAGCAACTTTTACCGTAAACAACCCCCAACATTGTTACCCTTAGTGGAACCTCCCCTAGCGTTTTAGTCTATAGGAGGGGTACCAGCGTTGAGATTTTCATCTACGTTCGAATCGCTATTTTTATGATTAGTAGGGTTGTGACGATTGGATTCACCATGCTGATTTGATAAGGCTTTAATCTGTTGGTTATGCATTTCCCTTATCCGTTGCACAGTCATTCCATCTCAAATTTGAAATTCTCTTTCTGTTTGGCCAGGGCAACTTTAAGGATTTTGACCATTTTTTCGGTGTTGATCATGAACGCTTCACGGGATTGTTTTGTGTTAGACATCATATCGTCAGAAGCGATAGCAGAGTTAGCATCTGATGTATCATCATTTGAGGAGTGACCTCTATTTGGCCTAGGTCTTCTAGTTCCTAACTGTAACCAAGCGATGCGTTGAGATGCGTTCGTCAAAAAATCAAGGCTAAAATGCCTCATCGACTTTCCCTTATTACCCACATTGATGGTAACTTCTGGAAGCTCATCATCATGACCGACAGATTTCTTCTTGTAGAAGTGCATTGATTTAGATTTAGACACTTTGGTGGAGATTCTTGTTGGACCCTAGAGGGGGGTGATTAGGGTCTTATGCTAATCTAATCTGATTTTATGCTAATTAAAACTACTTAACAAATTATTCTTGCAAGAGAGATATACAATATGTTACAAGCAAGAATAAGCAATATGAATAAATGAATATATCATAGCAATGAGATATTACAAATATATGAGCAAGGATATGTAAACTAACACAAGGATAAAATGAACAATCTACAAAAGAGATAGGGCAATATGAAGAGCAATACACAAAGGCGATATAAGATATTAAATCAAGAATAAGAACGCCAATGCAATCACAAACAAAATGATATGATTACAGAGTTCAGTCCCCACGACCTACATCTCCGCTCCTCACCTCGAGGAGATCTCCACTATCATAACCGGGTTTTCTACGTTTATCCGAACAACATTTACACCTCACAATACGGTTTTCTAGTTTATCGAAAACTCTACAACTTACATACTCTTGCAATCCCACTCTACACCCTCTCAAGTGTTGAACTAGACGTGTCTCCCTCAAGTGCTCGGTTACAACCACTCCTTAGGTTCGTTAACTGATGCCACTCCTCTTGGGATGATCCCCGACTCTCGCCACACACTTCTCTCGGTGTACAAGTGTATTACAAAGTGATCTCACAATTAAATATAATACAAAGTGTTTGTTCTCTAGAATGGATGAGAACGAATTATAAGCTTACTCTCTAAGTTACACAATCCCACAACCCAATTATACTATGAATATAAATACAATAATCTCAATAGTTGTGTGTGTGTAAACAAAGAAAAAATAAAATCAACTAAACTCAATATGAACACTAGCTTAATAAAATGATAATCAAACAATATAAAATATAAAGCTAGATTGATTTTAGAAAACTTCTCAATAGATCAAGAGTGGAAGGAAAAGAGTTGGATGCTCAAACACCAATAGATGATCTCCTCAAGCTCTTGTGGAATTGATTCACAAAACCGAAACACTCAAATGCTTAAAAGCTTATAAACACACTTTAAACAAACTTAAACCATTGATTAAAACTTTGTTAAACCTCTTGGATTCTTGTGAAAACTGAGGTATAAGGGGGTATTTATATGAAACCCCAAAGCCAAGAGAAAGCCAAGAGAAAGCCAAGAAAAGACCAAAAAACCAGCTCAACAACGGCTCTGGGAACTAGCCATTGGAGCAGATTTGACAGTGCGACGGTCGACCGCAGCGGTCAACCGCGAAGGCCATCAAAGCAGAGAAAATGTCCAGAGAGTTCGACGGTCGACCGTGGCGGTCGACCGTGGGAATTTTCAGCTTGACGGTCGACCGTGGCGGTCGACCGCAAAAGTTTCTGCTACATCCTTAGGGAAAAACAAGGGCGCGGTCGACCGTGACGGTAGATCGTGAACTGATATATGAAATTTACAGGTTTAAAAACAGTTTGCTGATTTTAAAACACTGTTTAAAAATATCAAATAAATTCAGAAAAATGTAAAACTTTAGGGAATGATTATAGACATGGTTTGCAAAAAGGACTTCCCAAATGTAAAATATCATCATTTTTCAAAATAGTCCAAAACACAAAAATGTGAACATATGAATTTTGACATTTAGGCTAAACCATGTTTTGAAACTTTGCACAATGATTATATACACTTAATAAAATATGTATATGATTATTGTTAAGTCCAAAAACTAAGAATACAATATTTTTACAAATATAATAGAAAATGAAACATATAAGTATGTATATGAAAATATATTTGTTTCATATCTAAGTAGTTAAACCAAATCACAATAATAAATATGAAACATGTAATTTTATATTTATAAACATAAAAACCAAAACTTGTGTTGTATATATATTTGACTACATATATATACAAGGAAACTAATAAAATGTATGTGTATATGATACTGAGCTTAGAGTATCTAACACACATAATATAAAACCTAAACTAGATTACCCAAGCCGATTTTGATCTTCAATAAGCTTGACGTGGTACACTATGCGGATGAAGCTGAACTTGGATCTTGAACTTGAATTGCATAGGTTTCACTCCACAATTCCGCCAACCTCCATTGGATATGATCATGAATGCAATTTCATCCATCCTCCAACATGTTATTTGTCTATAATAAATAGAAATAAACAAACACTAGACAAACAACATTAGTGAAAAATTATTTGTTAAACATCATCAAAACAAAGAGGCCAACAATTCTTTCATATACCGAGACTCTCCATGGAGCAGTCTTGGGGCAGCTACACTCTGATAATACTGTCCTGATTAACCTCTCACAAGGATAGTGAGAGTCTAATTCTGGGGTACTCTTCTTTTGAGATTTATTCGTACCCCCAACCTGATAGTACAACTCATCGACATTATGGTCAGAGTAACCTATCTATTGTTTACTTAAATTTTTAGGTACAATGTCATCCTCTATCGGACACGTTTTCTTCTGAATAAGTAACACCTTGCTAGAGTTCACAGGAGTCACACATTTAGAATCACACACTCATAAGGGTGAAACCCTAACGGGCTCCTGATTCTCGACACACACTCCCAAGCGAGTGGTTCCAGAAATTAATTTGTTAGGAGGACGCGTACGACCCCCAGTTTGAATAGTTGCTCGGGAATTATTCAGTAGACCCAAGTGTTCCTTAACAAAAGTTTTGTTTCGATCTTTGTGTAGAGGACCAAGGCGATCCTTTAATGAAAACCTAGACTTAGAGAGATCCACATTACCGTAGGGCTTCACCGGATATACGGGGGGCAAGGGGGATGGGATCGGAAATTGAAGGAGGCTGGGAAGCAGCCTTAGAGATGAAATTAGATGAGAGACACGACTGGTGTCTCTCCCCAAGTGGAGGCATCTTGGCTGTTTTCGATACTATTTTTGGTGTTATTTTAGCCTTTGGCACCTAAACTTACTTGCATTTTGGTGATTTATTGACCACCTCTTCCTTTTGCAGCTCTTGTACCTTTTGCACAAGGATCTGTGTGTATGTAAGAAGTGCGCGGTGCTTCTGGATATGCTCCTCAAGAGTAGAACGAGTTTGTTTGACACGAACCCATTTGTTAGTTGATGGTTGGGAGGAGGAACCCACTTCTTGTTATGGCAATGACTTAGTGGTTTGGCACCTTTTGAATTTTAAGTCTGCTTGATAGCAGAGTCAATCCACATGCTCCAAAGCTTTGGCGAACTGACAGGTAAGACATTAGCGTCGCCTTTGACGAGCCCTCTTCGTCAGAATTAGTGCGCCTGCAACGGGAAACTCCTTAACTTGTGAGGAGTTATCACGAGCATCAGATCTGGCTTCCTTAGACACCGGGGAGGAGTCTTCAATAGCAATTGGGTGAAGATCAACATCCTGGGCCTTCAAATCCGAAGAACAACGAACCTTCTTTAGGGAAGTGGTCTTCCTGCACTTGCAAGGAGAGGAAGATCTGGATGAGGAGGAAGAGACATATTCCTCAAACTTCTACTGGTCGAATTTATACTCGACCTCTTCATCAACTGGGATCTTGATCATCGGCTACGGCACGATAGCCTCGGTAGTAAGGCTGTTAGCTCCCATTGTGGTCACTAGCGTGTTTGTGTCGAAAGATGATTTCTTTGAGGAATTCATTACAACTTCAAGCATTTACAATGAATTTAATAGAGGAGTCTTTTTTTGAGATCTCTCTACACAAATGAAATTGAAAAATTACAACTTTCTGGAAATCACATGCAGATAGATTGTTTATCAATCTTCTGCTTGCGTAGGATCTTTACCGATGCTGGGGTTTATCCGTGGACCACTAAATGATCAGATCCGATTGATTTCGTTGTCTCGCAAAGGAGATAAGAAATTGAAGTTAATATCTTAGCATTGGTGAGATAAACACTCTTCTCGAGATCACAGCAATGATGCGATCTCAATGTAAGCGGATGAACGCTGAAGTGGTGCAGATCTCTCGAACCCTCTTCCTTTTTGTCAAAGAACTCACCAAGAACTCGCTTCCTCTTTGTTGAAATTCATGCTCCTCTACTGTTCAAAACGACAAGGCTTCGCCGACCGCTCTAAATTCCCGATCCCCGTGAATAAAGGCCCTAGGTTTATATTTATAGGCTTCAGAAGCTCTATTTTCAGATAAGAAGAATAATTTGATCTTATTTTCAGTTATAACCATTTAACCATGTTCAAAGGTAGCCTCTAACCAGCTGGAGAGGCTCTGGACTGAAGGAATCTCAAAATCTTATCAAAAAATAGGTTTTTGGGAGGTTATACGGGCTAAAACAGGTTTTCTGGGGGTAAGACACTAATGGTGTCTTGGCCATGGGCTGAGACACGAATGGTTTCTCGGCCTTGGTCGAGACAGCAGTGGTGTCTTGTGGTGTCTTGGCCGTTGGCCGAGATGCCGTTTGGTGCGCTTCAATTATTTCACCTCTAATTCTCACGTCTGATCTCGGAATAACGTGATTCGAGATGTGTTGGAAAGATGGCAAAGAGATCTACAACCTCCACAGGGTAAAACACATGTGGAGTGAACAAGACACGAGTGATTCTTCTCCTTTCATCGGTGAAACAAAACACCCGGTCGATTCGTTTCTTTGCTATTTTGCTATCCCGTGAACTCGTATGTTTCATCAACTCGCTTCATGCGTTGGTTAGCTTCCTCACAGCATTAGATAATCCTCGTTGACTTAAATAATGATGTTCATTATATTTTCTCCATGTTGAGCTACGTGCGGGAACCTATAGGTAATTTTTAATGCCTACACATCGTAACATAATGGCGTTGAAGAGAGAATGAACAAAACGTTGACAGAGCATGCGAGGAGCATGCGCTTACATGAAGGTCTACCAAAATTTTTTGGACAGACTCGGTGCATACAACAACGTACTTAATTAATCATGGGCCATCAGTCCCACTAGACTTTAGGATTTTAGAAGAGGTTTAGAGTGACAAGAATGATATCAAGTTACTCTAAAGGGGGTGAATATGGTATATGCTAATCTAATACAATATTATTGCCAATTAAAAACTTATTAATTATATCCTAGTATATATAAAATACAACAAGTTATATGAGCTAGGATATGCAATATAAACAAAGGGCGATATAAACAAACACAAATATGCAAATGAGATAGTGCACAAATGGATAATATAAAGACACGATATAATCACGAAGTTCGGTCACTCTCAACCTACGTTTGTGTTCCCCACTCCCGGAGAGAATCCACTATCACAACAGGTTTTCGATGTTCACCCAAAATGTTTACACCTCACAATCGGTTTTCTAGCTCACCAAAAACTTTCACAATCTCACACATGTGTAACCACATAATACAACCTCAAGTGTTGGCCTCTCACGTATCATCTTCCTCAAGTGTTCAGAATTATCACCTCTCTCTAGCCTTTACCACCGACCCCACTTCTTTTGGATTTTACCACGTCTCTCACCACACACTCCTCTCAGTGTCCTTGTGTATTACAACTTTATCTCACAATAATAGCACAATAACAAATGGTTTATTCTCTAGACAAGATCAGAACATAATTAAGCCCCCACTCAATGATACACACTCACAACCCCAATTATACTATGTATGAAAATACTTAAACTCAAGTGGGTGTGTGTAAATAATGAGTAATAACAACGAAACTAAACTCAAATTGATCTAGCAAATAAATGAAACAATTAAAGTATGAACAAGCTAGATAAAAGGAGTTTAGAAAACTTCTCAAGCAAAGAGATGTAAAAGGTTAAGGATGGGCTGTGACGCCCCAGGGTTCACACAAGGCTGTAGTCCAAGGTGAAACCCGGATTGTCAAACCTGCCAAGCACCAAATACTAGGCTATGCATGTTTCACCATCACAATCACCATCTCTCTAGTAGAATCAATAAATAGGTGAATGTATAAAACAGGTAAATAATAGAAGTAGTACAAAATCAGATATGCACAGAAGAAGTATATCAATAAATGAGCGTAATTGAAATAGAATGGAAATATCTCCAAGTCTAGAATAAATCTAAATACAATGAGTCAAATAAAATCTCACTAAGGCAATCAGCCTCTATAAAATGAATACAACTCTAAAGTCTGAACAATGAACATAACTATAGAGTAGAGCTTCAACTGCTAATACTGTGTGATGGTGACTATGCTAGAACTCCGTCATCCTGCGGCTCTCCGAAACTCTAATTTACCTAAAAGAGACAATTTGAACAAAAAAATAACAACAAGAGCGTCAGAGCACTACAACAAGATCACCTCCATCCGCCCCCAGGGGAAGGGCTGTTAGATGAAGTGGAGGCTCTACCTATTAAGCATAGTCTACCTAGATTATTTTCCCCGTATCTAGTAGAGTTAATGTTTAGACACCTACAAGATGAGACGTAGTATGTTGAGCGAAATAATCCAAATAAGGAAACCCTCATATATATACCATATGTCTCAAATTGTAGACACCTAAACATTAACACCGTACTAGAGATAAAAAATCTAATGAAATCAATAGTTAGAAACCCACAATACGAGACTGATACGTCGAGAAAAATAATCCAAACAAGGAAACCCTCTTGTATATACCATATGTCTCAAATTGTGAATCATTAAATATTAATTCCAAAACTAAGAATAAAAGAATACAAGAAAGATGATACAGGAAATGCTACATCATACATCTCCAAAAATGTCTTATCAACTCCTCATACTACCCTTAGTGGGCAAAACCGATATCGATATACTATCTCGTATAACAAAGTTGTGAAATACCTTTACAGTGGATCATATTGATGATGTACATATTCACAAACTTTTAGGTTATTTATCAAATCATTCTTCTCTAGAATTCTTCAACCCATCGCACCCTTGTGCGAATCGGTAAATAGATATGTCAAATCATCACACTCCTATTCGGACCAATAACTAGATATATAAGTTCATCGCACTCCCGTGCGGACCGATAACTAAGTATGTCAATTCATCACACTCCCGTGCGGACTGGTAACTAAGTATAATAACTCATCGCATAACCATGCAGAACTGCGCATCTTCATACGGACCAATAGAGAAGTGTAGTCCATCTGCGGTCACATTGCAGGACCCGACTAAAGCACTCGGAGTGTAGCCCATCCGCGGTCTCATTGCGGGACCTGACTAACTCCACCCAACCATTTATAATTATAATGTATATACTATAATAGTTGTTACTCTTAAACTGTTTGAAAACCCAAAACAATGTGGTCAAACATACTCGAACCCTGTACGTGTACTCCTCAAGCTACGCATGAATTATCAGCTCAACGTGTGACAAAAATATGTTAATACAACATAATCTAAGTGTACGTGCACATATCTCGGTGTGTGTGTCCATATCTGGTGTTCACCATCATCCTAAGTGTTAAACAACTCTTAAACATGTGATAATCACATTTTATTACAATTTTATACCTCATTATCTATTTTATATGAATAAATATGCCATTAATAATTGTTTTTATCTTTAATTGCAGGTTAGTGAAGAATAAAGCCTAAGATCTCTTATCTTAACAAAAACCCATGAATTAAATGAAGAACACAAGCAAAAGTCAAAAAGCCCAAGCCCAGAATCAAGCCGAGTAGCCTGTAGAAGCCGGAGAAAATAAAAAAATTAAATATGAAAAAAAATATATTCAAGATAGTTGGCCGCAAAGAAACAACGACATCTCCAAATCCGGAAGACAAAATTTAAGATATAATATATGAAAATCACCTATCTCGATGAGATGAAGCCAACCGTGAAGTCAGAATTTTTATTGGAGCATCGATGCAAAGTAATCTAGATTTCATCAACGGCCGGAATTGCATTCTTGGGGCTCAAGTTTGATCCAAGGGCTCTCATTCACTGATGTTTACTATAAATAGGGGTTGAGAGTGAGGGGTTAGAGGTGTGAAAATTTTTGTAACTCCTTTTGGAGAGGAGGGCTACTCTTAATTGAGAAGGCCTTCCAAATTTGTAACTTTTTGTTACAATTAATAAAATAATTTTTTTTACCACTTTAAATTTTTCTCTTCTTCTCTTTGTTGGATGATGAAGATGAAGACGAAGATGGAGATTAATTTGTAGGTTTGTTTTTATTATTTCTCTTTTATTGCTTATTAGTTTAGATTTATTTTCATGCTTGTAATTAGATTTTATTTTCTTGTTTAAATAGCCAAGAGGTTAAAACCCTCTTGCCTTAGATTTGTTTCATGCTTATAGAGTAGATTTATTTTTTTGCATTTAATTCTTGCAATTTATTTTATAGTTTATATTTTGCAATTTATTTTGTAGTTAGATTTTAATTTCTTGTACTATTCACCATGAGGTTAGAACCCTCTTGGGTTTAGTTTTTCTTTTTGTTCATTTTTATTTTCTTTCATTCGCCTTTAGGCTGGAACCCTCTAGGGAATTATCTTTTTCTAAGAAGTGGATTCAATTCTAGATTACCCATATCTTTAATTGAATCCGCTATCTTTACATTCTTGATTTTTATTTGTTCTTGATTTTTCCTTCTTGCCTTGTTGATCATATTTATATTATCACTTCCACTCTCAAATATATTCATTTACACAATCATTTTCATCTCTCCACAATCACATTCACTTATCACTCCTATTTGTCATGCACACAACATAAGAACCGATTTTATATTTTCTCCTACAAAACACCTTCCTCGTGGATCGATATCTTTATATTATAACTTGACACGGTTGTGCACTTGCAACATTTTTGGTACATGTTTATGCCGCATCAAGTTTTTGGTGCCATTGTCCGGGAATGTGCTTAAGTAGGTTTTAATTATTTTGGTTTTTTAACTTTTGTGTTTATTGTGAAGGAAACGCTTGGAGCTTGAAGATCGCGGATTGGAGAACTAGGATTTGAAGATTTGCTTATAGGTAATTCTTCTTTCTAGAATTTTTAATTCCACCCTTTAGCTACTTCTTCACAATTAGAGACAATTAGGACTTAAAAAAAAAGAGATTTTATTTTTGTTGACCATAATAAAATTCACCCTCCACTTTGACATTTACTAACAAGATAATAAATTCAAATAATTTCCCCCTTCTCATTTGTTTGATTGTTAACCCTAATTAAAAAAAAGATTTTTTCTTTTCCATCCTTTTTAGTTGCTTTTAATTCATAGGGTTGCATTTCATATTGTTAGTAGGAATTCACCAAGTGATTTGAGCATCTTGATTTGGCACACACTTAAAAATTTTTTAAGGGCAAAACCTCATATTCAAAATAAGGTGAGGGATTTCATCACCATTCACGTAGCCCAAAAATCACTAATTCCTCACTACACCACCCAAGCCTAATAAAACTCATTAGATGTTGGCCCTAAGGATTCGAGCTCAATAAGGAACAAAGAATCCTTAAGTGAACCGGTTTAAGTTTTCTTGGATTAGTTGGTGTCTAAGGCAATGTTTAGGGGTTGCGTAAAGCGCTCCGTAAGGAACGAGGTACTTAATTGATCTCTGATCACCCTCTAGTATTATCCTTACCTGGCTAACTACCCGGGTAAAACTTTAATCTTTCACTTTAGGAGTTTTTGGTTAGGAGCTAGTCTAGTTGAGCTAGGCTTAACCCTAGAGTTAGAGTGATTGAAAAGTGATTGATTTTGATTTGTTTAGTTAGGATTTTCCTCTTTTTCCATTCTCTCCTCACTAAAAAAACTAACTTTTATAATAAAAAAAGTATAAAAAGAAATAGTTTTGGTGAATGCAACCATGGATTAGGCAAAATACACATCGATTAATTCGCTTTGAACCAATCATAGAAATGTCGTATCCTAATCCACCCGTTCTTCAAGATATGTGCTATCCCATTAGGAATGCATTCCCCTCTTGTATTATGCTCCCCGAAACAAATGGAATAAATTTTGAGCTTAGACCGCATTACATAAACATGCTTCCCAAATTCCTTGGAACTAAAACAGAAGATGCATATATTTTTATCTTAGAATTTGAGGAAGTGTGTATTATGATCAAAATGAGAGAATTAACAGAAGATGCAATCAAACTCAGATTTATTCCATTTGCTCTCAAAGACAAAGCAAATAAATGGTTGTACAGCTTACCCGTAAATTCCATTACTACTTGGGAGGAATTTATCATTGTTTTTCTTAAGAAATTTTTTCCTATCCATAAAATGGTGAAGCTAAGAAACAACATCATGAATTTTAAAATTATCCCAGGAGAACCTTTTTGGAAGTATTTTGACCGATTTAAAGATCTTCTCATCCAATATCCTCATCACAGTTTAGAAAAATGGCGATTGTGCCAAATAATTTATGAGGGATTAGATTATTCTGTAAAAACTTCCTTAGAATCAATGTGCTACGGGGATTTTATGAGGAAAAATGCTGACGAAGATTGAGAATTTCTAGAGAGTCCATCCGAGAAAACAATGCAATGGGAACACTGTGATGACAGGGTTTCATAAGTTCCCTATTCTAAGTCTAGTGATCTTTCCTTGGAGTCAAAAATTACTTCTGAAGTGAAGATAGCGACAATTCTGCGGAGGTTAGAAGCCTTAAAAATTAAGGAACGAGCTCTAGCTCAAATCAATTATGTTTCTGCCCCAGGATATCATAATTGTCAGTCTCCTACCCACGTTTCAGAGGAATGTCCTCTCCTAGGAAATAACCATGCATTAGAACAGATGAATGTTGTATTCTAGCGCCCTAGAAATGATTCATTTTTTCCAACCTACAATCCAGGTTAGAGAAATCATCCCAACTTTGCATGGAATCAAGGAAATTCTCTCGGAACTCAAAACTTCACTCCCGCTTCGACCTAACATTTTCCTAAGGGAAACACAGTTCCTTTTAATTCTCATCCACAATTTTAACAACCCAATCTGTCGTATCAAAATCAGTCTCCTCTTCATCAAGCTGTAATTCAGACTCATCACAATCCAGATCAGGACAACCGTCTCAATGTCTTAGAAAGAGGTTTGGAAACCATAATTAAGGCTTCCACTCAAACCACGAATATGTTGACTCAAACGTCTAGCACTCTGAATTCCTTCATGCAATCAACTGGACAAATGCTCAACTTCAACACTCAAGCTATAGCTAGATTAGAATCACAACTTGGTCAACTAGCTAGTGCCGTGAGTGAAAGAGAGAAAGGAAAATTTCCGAGTCAACCCGTGGTCAACCCTAAAGACACAGGATGCAGTTCATCCTATGAAGCTCAAGTGAATGCAATCCATTCAGTTCGGTCAGGTAGACAGGTCGATAATCAAGTGAAAACTCCTCCAAGTCAAACTTTTGATCAAATACAAATTCCTTCTCCTTCTCCTTCTGATGAATCTATTCAACAATCACCCCCCTTAGATGACCAAGAACCTGAACCCGAACCTGAGCCTGCTTTTCATAGATTTAGACCAGCTGCTCCCTTTCCAGATAGACTCAGGTCTAGGAAACACTCTCCTTAGGAGGAGATGATCCTAGAAACATTCAAGCAGGTTAAGGTCAACATTCATCTCTTAGATGTAATTGAACAAATTCCATCTTATGCTAAATTTTTAAAAGAATTATGCACTAAGAAGAGGAGAATGAATGTTCCAAAGAAAGTCTTTTTAACCGCCAATATCAGTGAAATGTTATCAAATCCCATACCTTTGAAACGTAAAGATCCAGGTTCCCCCATCATTTCATGTATCATTGGTAATACTAACATTGATAAGGCGCTTTTAGACTTAGAGTCCAGTGTCAATTTTCTTCCATATTCAGTCTACCAGCAATTGGGTCTAGGTGTTCTGAACCCAACCAGATGCACCTTACAGTTGGCTGATAGATCTGTTAAGGTCCCTATGGGTGATTTAGAGGATGTTCTGATTAAGGTTGGAGATTTTATTTTTCCAGTAGATTTTGTAGTCTTGGAAACATAGACTGTTTCCAATCCTCAAGGACAGACACCTGTCATCTTAGGACGACCTTTCTTAGCCACTTCTAATGCTCTCATCAATTGTAGAACTGGTCAAATAAAGCTGTCCTTTGGGAATTTGACTGCTGATCTCAACATTTTTAATCCAAGGGACCAGCCAAATAATCATCCTCTAGAAATAAATTATATTAAGGAAAGATCAGAAGAAGAAGAAGAAGAAGAAGAGTCTGATTTAAGTTTTGAGGAAATTTTTGATGAAGAGTTTGAGTTTTTAGAAGAAGCAGATCAGGTCCTTGAGAATAATGAAACTGTGTTAAACATTTGCTGCTTGGAATTAAATTTTAAGGAACTCTTTCTTGATGAACTTAGATTCTTGGAGAATAATCAACAACTAAATTTTCAGAACTCTACAGAAGAATTGGTTGTTAGAAAAGAAAACTTCACAGTACAAGAGTCTAAGTTCATTAAGAAATACAAAATACATGACACTAATAATATCTACCTTACTTTGTTGTAAGAATTATTGAACACCCCGAAATGCTTGGAATTTCACATTATTCATTATATCATTCTGAATTTATTTAAAATCCGGGGAAGAATTTTTAACAATAAGGTAGGATTCAATATAGAATACGAGCTCTTCGTGTTGAACACTTCATTCTACATTATTTATTTTGTTTATTTCAGTATAATAAAAAGAATTTATTCTTCTCTCATTTGAGAGTTTCTTGTTCAGTTGTAAAAAAACAGAAAAAAAGAAAAAAAAGAAGAGAATAATAAATTTTTGTTTCTATCCTCCTGAGATCAAAGATAATTACAGATTTTTATCAGCTGATCAAATGTAAGTACTTTACTTCTTATCTGCTTTACTTTGTGCATCATGGAGTTTGCATTGAGGACAATGCAAAATTTAGGTGTGGGAGTGGGAATTAGTTTTTTTTCTTTTTATTTTACATTTTTAGTTGCATTTTTGTCATTTTTTCCTTTTCCTTAAAAAAAATTTATAAAAATATCGTCACTTGCCAAATTGAAAGAGTTATGTAATAATTGATTTATTTGATAAATTTTAAATTTTCTAATCTCTAGTTTGTTATTTACTCAAGTTTACCTTTTATGATAACTCTAAATAAATTTCTTAAGAAATAATTTTCAAAGTAGTATACTTCACTTAAGTCTTAACTTAGATTTTTATTTAAAATAATAGAATTTATGCATGCTTAGCTTAGAGTTAAAAACAATTTTTCAAAGTGTCTTGACGTACATATTTTTCAGAATATATATACATGTACATATAAAAAAATTACAAAAGAAGAGTGCGAAAAATGGGCACCAAAATAAATAAAAAAACTCTTAAATTCAAGGTGATTCTATCTTATAAAGCCTAAGTTGACCGAGTAATTAAGCCTAAGGAGTATTTCCATACTTAATGACCTAAACCCAATTGGGTTAGGATCCATTGGCCCAAAACTCGTTAAATGGTCGCTTAGAAAGCCCGTTAAAGTAGAAAAAATCACCAAGGAAGAAAGAGTTAAATAATAATAATATAAAAATATATATATGAAAAAATAAAAATACTAATAAATGTTTTAGTTATATTTGTATATATGGTCTTGGAAAATATTTTAGATCAAGCAACTTGAATATTATTTTAAACAAAGAGTTAGCATGTTCTTTTCAAAATTTTGAAATTAAATTTCTAAGTTTGGCTTGGTTTTGTATTACTATAATGAGAAGATTTTCTCGGAAATTTACCTTCAAGTTATTTATAAAAATATTTTCTTGAGTGATAACTAGCTTCAATTAGATTGTCTAAAGTTATCAAGTGAATTTAGTTATTTACTGACTTCTTTAATTTGGCAAGTAGACCGAATTTTATGGGTATATTCACTGCAAACCCTCAGGAGACTACAACTCATCCACTAGGATAACCTAGGGGTTTAAAGGCTTGTTGTATGTACTAAATACAACCGCGATTCCTGTGAAAGTGAGTTAGGACTTCTTTTATTTTTCTTTCTTTGCTAGAGGACTAGCAAAAGTTTAGGTGTGGGGGTATTTGATAATCATATTTTATTACAATTTTATACCATCATTATCTATTTTATATGAATAAATATGCCATTAATAATTATTTTTATCTTTAATTGTAGGTTAGTGAAGAATAAAGCCCAAGATCTCTTATCTCAACAAAAACCCATGAATTAAATGAAGAACACAAGCAAGAGTCAAAAAGCCCAAGCCCAGAATCAAGCCGAGTAGCCTGTAGAAGCCGGAGAAAATAAAAAAAATTAAATATGAAAAAAAATGTATTCAAGATAGTTGGCCACAAAGAAACGACTATATCTCCCAATCTGGAAGGCGGAATTTAACATATAACGTATAAAAATCGGCTATCTCGACGAGACGAAGCCAACCGTGAATTCAGAATTTTATTGGAACATTGATGCCAGCATCGATGCGGGCATCGATGCGGGCATCGATGCCTGTATCGATGCGAAGTCATCCAGATTTCATCAACGACCGAAATTGCATTCTTGAGACTCAAGTTTGATCCAAGGGATCTCATTCACTGATATTTACTATAAATAGGGGTTGAGAGTGAGGGGTTAGAGGTGTGAAAATTTTTATAACTCCTTTTGGAGAGGAGGGCTACTCTTAATTGAGAAGACCTTCCAAATTTGTAACTTTTTATTACAATTAATAAAATAATTTTTTTCGTCACTTTAAATTTTTCTCTTCTTCTCTTTGTTAGATGATGAAGATGAACATGAAGATGGAGATTAATTTGAATGTTTGTTTTTCTTATTTCTCTTTTATTGCTTATTAGTTTAGATTTATTTTTATGCTTGTAATTAGATTTTATTTTCTTGTTTAAATAGCCAAGAGGCTAGAACCCTCTTGCCTTAGATTTATTTCATGCTTATAGATTAGATTTATTTCATGCTTGTAGAGTAGATTTATTTTTTTATATTTAATTCTTACAATTTATTTTGTAGATTAGATTTTGTAATTTATTTTGTAGTTAGATTTTAATTTCTTATACTATTCACCTTGAGGCTAGAACCCTCTTGGGTTTAGTTTTTCTTTTTGTTTATTTTTATTTTTTTTGATTCGCCTTTAGGCTAGAATCCTCTAGGGAATCACTTTTTTCTAAGAAGTGGATTCAATTCTAGATTACCCATATCTTTAATTGAATCTACTATCTTTACATTCTTGATTTTTATTTGTTCTTGATTTTTCCTTCTTGCCTTGTTGATCACATTTATATTATCACTTCCACTCTCAAATATATTAATTTACACAATCATTTTCATCTCTCCACAATCACATTCACTTATCACTCCTATTTGTCACGCACACAACATAAGAACCGATTTTATATTTTCTCCTACAAAACACCTTCCTCGTGGATTGATATCTTTATACTATAACTTGACACGGTTGTGCACTTACAATATTTTTGGTACATGTTTATGCCACATCAACATGGTATTATAACAGTACAAGATCGAGAACTCTCTTGAAGATCAAAACAATATCGAATAAAATATGCACGGCCAAAAACAAGGGTTGGAAGTTGACCGCCGCCTTGCATCCATCGACCACGACAGGGTCCAGGGGTTGCCCAGGCTTCTGCCTGGCTCGTGGTCTCATTTGCGGTGTACTAACTCACAATCTCAGATGTATAAACAAAAAAAATATTTTATCATAATTCCTTAGGGATACTCACATATGTATAACAACATATTCGTGATTATAAGTGTAACACCAAGCAGCTCAAATTCCGCAACACATTTGAAAACGGCGCAAACCAACACAACAAGAAAAGAAAAAAAAATAGTCTGGACTTTTGTTAGTAAAAAGAGCATATCTTTCTCTAAGAAAACTATTTTTATGAATGGTTTTGTGTTTTTAACTAGATTCACATATCTTTCAATTGGCATAAGTTTGGTTTAGTTTGGAGTTTATTTGTCATCCCAAATCTCTAGTTAAACATTATACATGTGTAGCAGTTTTTCTGAAGGACATATTGTTAGTAAAAAGAACATATCTTTCTCTATACAAATAATTTTTTAAGAATGCTTTTCTGTGTTGAAAACTAGATTCACATATCTTCCATTTGGCACTAGTTTGGTTAAATTTGGAGTTTATTTGATATATTAAAATCTTAGTAAAAACTTATACAAGTATAGTAGTTTTCTGCAGAAAATATATCATTAGTAAATCTCTTTAATTTCTCATATAAAAACAAAATTTTGAAGAAACCTAATGATCATGATCATAAAACTATCATAAACAGCAAAAAACCCATATAGATCTAATATTTGTTTAAGATCTAACAACAAAAATCTAATCTTTTCACATTAGATTAATATCTAAGCATCATATTAAACATATTACTTCATAAAACCATGTTTTAAACTATGGGTAAGGTTTGGATGCAGATGATCTTGCCTTAATCTCATGTACAAGCCTTTGAAATAAACAACAAGCAATCCACAAGTACAAACAACCCGTTCTTCCTTGCCACATGTCGATGATCTCGCCTTCGTGTCGGTGTTGTGCTTCACAAAGATCTCAAAAATTCATAAGAAAAAGATCTAGGATTTTTGAGGGGAGAGGGTGGCTTCTAGGGTTTATAGATGTGATAAAAGAGATGAATTTTTATGAAAAAATACAAGAGACAAACCCAAAATAAACCTGTTTGACCCGAACTAAGAAACCTAGTCTGACTAGGAAAACTACCTTCGATATTTTGGCCGTAACTTTCTCATACGACTTCAAAATGAGGTGATCTAAGACTTGTTGGAATAATATTAAAGAGACCTACAACTTTAGTATATTTGTCCAAATTCTAACTGCATCAGTGTGTAAAATATAGAAACTCTTAACTGGTTATTTTTTTCAGATTTCTCTTCGTGCATGTTTTATGTATTTGCACTCACATATTCACAAATATACATTGAATTGATCTCAAATCAATTCTTATCATACTCAAACATCAAAATATATTATTTTCATCATATAATATTTTATCATTATTTATCATAAAATATTCAAATTTACGGGGTTTTACATTCTTCCCCCCTTAAAAACATTTCGTCCCCGAAATTCCGTAATTATATCTTATTGATCCATAATATGAGAAAAGCACTAAGAGGGGATAATCCAGACCAGGAAATACTCCCGTACACATCTCATATTATTAATTCTTGGATATGAATCACTAACAATATCTATGCTTAATAATCTAAAATGCGAATACTCCCACTTAACCCTAACTAAACGGAACTAGTACGTCGGGCGAAAAATCCAAACAAGGAACCCCCTTATATATACCATGTGTTCCGAATGATTAGGAGCTAAGTGTTAATACCCCATTCTAGCGTTAAATATAAATATGACCATATAGAATATCAAAAATCATAAACATCAATAAGCTATAACCAAATCAATTTACCCACTCGAACAATTGCGGGTAGTTACGACGCATATCCTCCTCGCGCTCCCAAGAAGCCTCTTCAACTCTTTTCCATATCTATTGAACTTTAACTTAAGGTATTAATTCATTTCTAAGTCTCTCGTCCTCTCTAGCAAGAATATAACCAATGATCTCCATGGTAGTTAAATCTATCTAAAACTCAAATTTTGGTGAATCAATCACCCTCTTGTTCGCGGGAAAAATCAGATTCTTCTTCATTGACGAACTCATTGCACTCAATGTTAACAACTTTTTGCATTTACAAAGATCCGGTCTTTTTATAAGAGCCGGTTACAACGAAATTCAAAACAAATAAAGAAAAAATACAACTTTCCTTATTTAACGAACAGATCGCGAGCTCCTGTTTTGCGGTCACTCGCTTTGTGGGTTATTTGCCTGTGCCGGGGTTGATTACCGTGGACCACCGTGCAATCTCGATCCAAACAGATCTACGTGGTATAACGGGTATTATCCCACCAAGGAGATAATAGCCGGGAGGGATCGTTTCACCAAGGAAACGACCGCTCGAATCTCGGGATCTAAGAACCAAGCTTAGATCCGGAGTAGAACAACGTAGATCTGAGGATTAGCCTCTTCGAACTCCTGCCTTGTTTGTCGCGGGTGCTCGCCAAGAACTGAATCCGAGTGTCCAAGTCTTTAAGCCTTCACAATTCCGAGTTGAGGTGACAATCCGGCAGAGTTTCGGCTCCTCAGAAGTTCAGAAAAAAGTCCTCTCAAATGAACAACCACCCCCCCTATTTATAGCCTCTCTGAACTGTGCATTTGTGCACAAGAGAGAGGGGGGGAGTCGGGCCACCTCAGGGTGGCTCGGCTCATGCCGAGCCACCCTGGGGTGGCTCGGCCACCGAGCCACCCTGGGGTGGCTCGGCTTGGGCCGAGCCACCCTGGGTTGGTTCGGTTTGGGCCGAGTCCCCCGGGTGTGTTTCGTTTTGGTGCTTTCTGTCGTTCGGTTGTTTTTCGGTTCTGTATTGAGTTCGTTTGATTTGTTCGGGGCTTGATTTGATAGCCCGAGTCTTCATTTGGCAGTAAATCCGCCTCGGTGTTTGAGTTCAAGTTCGTTTTGTTGTTGGACGACTCGTTAACTTTCTGAACTGTTGGATTAGTTCCGCACGCGAACGTATTCCGTTGCTTATGTGCCTCATCGCCTCGTCGCTCGAACGTCTGTTGATTTGTCGAATCATCGTGCCGAGCCACGCTAAGGGACCTATAGGTAATTTTATACGCCTACAGATACCCCCTCCAAAGTGTTCCAGCCTCATTCTTTTATAGAAGAGTCTGGAATACTTTGGATATGATTGCCCCTACCCTTTGTCGGTGTAACGGGACCTGGAACGACTTTTGTTCTGTATTCCTTCACTCCTTCAGGCTATTCGGTGCTTTGTCGAATGCTTGTAAGGACTCCGGTGCTGCATTTATTGTCTGACCGTCGTCGGAATTTGAACTTGAAGTCGATTCCTGATTTTCCAATCTTTTAGCTTATGCTCATTTGTTCGACGTACAACTAACCCTCGATTGTTGGCGTTGAGTCTTACTTTGCGACGCGTTGTCCGGCGTCGTGTTATTGAGTTATCCTTAAGAATATTTTTAGAAAAATATTCTCTAGGAACTTCTCAATAAAAATAGGGAATAGTTTATACTCGTATACCTTATTGGAGTAATTCCGTGCTCAAAATAAGCTGAACCGGCTTAAAAATGAGCCAAAAAGGTAGTAATTTGGCTCAAAAAATTCCTTCCGTTCCTTCTGAATGTGTGGGAGAGACAGGAATAAACCAAGGATGGGACCCTCAGTTGATTTGAAGTCGTTTCGACGCTTAATTCAGTCTCTTTTGAACTGATTTGAACTGGTCCGGTTCCGTTCAACTTGGTCCGGTCCGGTTCAACTTGGTCCACATTATAAAAGGGGTCCAATTTTCTTTCTTTTTCTCTTTTTCCTTCCTCTCTCTAGGGCCGGCCCCCCTTGTCCCCTCTTTTTTGAATTTCTTTTCCCTCGAGCGTCTTTTCTCCTCGAAACTTTGATAGTTGTCCCAGATCTAGGCTTCCTTTTGATCTTGGACTGAAAAATCCCTCGAAAAACCATTTTTTAAAATTCCTCTCAGGCTCCTCGAGCACGTGGTGAAAGTTTCCTAAAAGGTCTCCTCTTTATTGGATCTCGAGCCTTTCTTCAGGTAAATCCTCCACAATTATAATCTTTTTCATGCTCAATTCAATTTATGCATTTGTGGGATCGCATGTGAGGGTTGAGGGTATAATTTGATGCCTCGAGTTAATCTTTCAGGGGGGTAGATCTGATAAAAAAGTGATCTTTTTTCTAGATCTGACTTCTTAATTTATTTCGCAGCTCATCATGTCGCGTTCTTCGAGAGGTCGTTCCCCTGCTATGTCGACCGATGGCGCGACTCCTTCTTATGCTGGTGAGCTATTTTTGGCAGTATTTTGGAAATTTACAAATTAGTCCCTATTTTCTTGGAAATTTGCAAATTGGTCCTTTTTACCCCACGTTGTTCTCCTTGGTGAGGCAATCGGGAAGAGCCTTGATTCTACTTGGTGGGAATCGACGCTTTAAAGATATGTTTTGCTTGGTCAAAACCATATCTCAAAAATAAAGGGGGCGATTTGACGCTACATTGTGCTTTATAAGGCAGAGATATGTTGTGGACATACCCTGTTTTATGACTGCACAATGTGGCCAAATCGTCTCACTCTTTATAAGGTCATGACTCTATCTTAGCTATTCGTAAGATGAGTTCAATTTCCTTTTATAATTGGGACTAACAAACACTTAATTGCTTGTTTTCAGAGGTGAATGGACGTCGTGGTGATGTTTTATCTTCAGTTTCCGCCAGGCAGGCTATCAATCCACTTCCTCGGTTGGATATCCGTGACAGGAAGATGGTGAGTCCCGAAATCATCCTAATATCCGACGATGAAGAAGAAGAGGATCCTATTGCCGCGATTGTGTTTGACCAAGAGTCTGTCTTCACGGTTTCCGAATCTATACAGAGCATCCTCCAAAAAGTAGAGAAGGTTGTGCAACAAACGGTCACCGACATTTGTTCTGGACAGGGAAGATCTTATGATTTGCTCCTTTTCATAACAGACAGTCTTGAAGACATTCAGCGTGTAGGTGGCATCCGGCTAGCTGGACGATGCGAGATAAGGCTGACTTGCTTAGAGGAACTCATATATCGCTTGGAAGATTTAGTAAACTTCGACTCATATGATGAGGCCACGCCACTTATGATCGATGCTCAGACTCGGAGGATGCGTGAGCGTAAGGCCAGGGAGAGACGTATCTCAGAGCAAGAAGTAATCGTTGCGAACTTGTATGAACGGCAACGTCGTCTGCAGACTAAGATGGATGCTTATAACAGTATTGCTGATAGGACCGGGATTAGGACCGCCCAAGGGGAGAGGACTCTAAAAGATTTTGAGCGTGAGAGCATTAGGGTTCAAGATGTTTATAGAAGAGAGTTGGAGATTCTTCACACATTGCGCCGAGAAGATGTAACTGCCAATACTGCCGCCATTCTTGCGTGTGCCAAGCTTCAGAAGGAAGAAGAGGAGAGGGTTCGGGCGGAAGTCGCCGAGGAACTCGCCGATGTCAAGGCTAAAATTGCTTCCTTCAGTTTGTCAGATCTGATTTAAGACATTTTCTTGTATCTCAGCTTGGTTTGGTTTCATTAATAAAACAAAGTCTTTTCATTAGCGCACTCTTCTTTTCATCATAATGCTTCTCTGTTGATCGTGAATCCGACGATCATAATACTTACAGGATTTTTGGCAAACCCTCAGCCCTCAACGGGTTTGATGAGCCTTTACCGACTACCGTTTGAGTCGGGCTAGCATGCGAATTGTTTAAATCCGTTCGCATGTAACGTTGTGCTCAGAGATTGAATTCTCTGAGACTTCGTGCTATGATGTCGAATACATAGACTTCGCCATTGTTACGGGAATAGGCTACCCGGCGACACGTGTGAGGTGTTGGCTTTAGGATTTTTGGCCAACCCCCAGCCTCTAACGGATTTGATTAGCCTTTACCGACTACCGTTTGAGTCGGGCTAGCATGCGGATTGTCTAAATCCGTTCTGCACGTGACGTTAAGCTAAAAGAGTTAACTCTTTTAGTGCTACGATATTGAATACGTAGACCTCGTCTTTCTCCTGTGAAAAGACTAAACAGCAACGTGTATGAGACGTTGACTTAGGATTTTTGGCAAATCCTCAGCCTTTAACGGATTTGATGTGCTCTTACCGACTACCGTTTGAGTCGGGCTTACATGCAGATTATCTTAATCCGTTCCGCATGTGACGTTGTGCTAAAGGAATGAACTCCCTTAGGCTTTGTGCTACAACTTTGAATATGTAGACTTCACCATTGTTATGGGAATAGGCTACCCAGCAACGTGTATTAGACGTTGGCTTATCCTTACTTAGGTTTTAGGATAAAAT
The DNA here is from genome assembly GCA_022839385.1 of Asparagus kiusianus. Taxonomy (NCBI): domain Eukaryota; kingdom Viridiplantae; phylum Streptophyta; class Magnoliopsida; order Asparagales; family Asparagaceae; genus Asparagus; species Asparagus kiusianus. The sequence goes on along the minus strand of BQKN01061196.1, from coordinate 17,867 downwards.
ACCCCAGAGTCAGACTCCGGTGTCTTTTTCTACGGATAAAGGCCAAACCGGCAACGCGTGTTAGGCGTCGACATATCCTTTCTTAGGATTCAGGATAAAATTCCCCATGCGTGTGAGGCATGGATTTTGGTGTTATTAATAACAACCTGCCATAATGCTGAATATGTGGACGAGTGTTCTTTCCAACGGCTAAGAACTAACCGGCCGCGCGTGTTAGGCGCGGACTTATCCTTACTTAGGTTTCAGGATAAAATTCCCCAGAATCGAACTCTGGTGTCTTTTTCAATCAGAAAAGACTAAACCGGCAGCGCGTGTTAGGCGCAGACTTATCCCTGCTTAGGATTCGGGATAAATTTCCTAGGATGAATCCTAATTTTATAAATTTTGGAAAAAGAGTAGGCGTGGGAAGGAAGAATTTTATATTCTATTCCCCGGGTTCTGGAAAGGAAGAATTTTATATTCTATTTCCAGTGCAAGAAAGAAACTAGAAGTGGGATCTCCACTCCGAGAATCCGGAAGATCTAGATAAACTTACCTTTTATAGGATTGGTTATCTGATCGAAAGAAGAATTCTTCGTTTATCGAAGTGAAATTTCTACTTTGGTTATAACCATGAGGAGGTTTAACCAGAGAGAAAGGAAAGGGAGTTCTTTCGTTTATCGAAAGGGGACTCCAAATCAAGAGTGAACCTTTTTGGTGGACTCACTGTCAATTGAAATTGATCAGTGAGGGATTTTGGTGGTGTGAACTTGGGTTATCCTTTAGAATATTAAGTGTAATATTCTTCAAGGAATTTCCCGATAAATGAGTTGTCCTGAACGTACTAGGGATAGTACTTTTTCAAAAACTTCCCATTTATTGGCATTAATTGCCTGTCACCCTCTAGAGAAATTAAGCGATAAGCGCCGTTCGAATAGAATGTGTCTATTACAAATGGTCCTTCCCACTTAGGTTCGAATTTACCTTTCTTCTTGGAGGTGAGGATTATTGGTCGGCGAGCAGCGAGGACCAGATCTCCTTCCTTGAAGCTTCTTTGGCGGACCCTTTTGTCAAAAGCCCTGGATATCCTAGCCTGGTAGAACTCGATGTGTTGTTGAGCTTCCAAGCGCTTTTCGTCCAGCCTTTCGAGTTCCTCAAGACGTTTTTGGTGATGTTCTTCGGTCGTCATCTCCGTCGCGAGAGCGATCCGAAGGGAGGGGATTTGAATCTCTAACGGTAGCACAGCTTCGCATCCGTACACCAGAGAATATGGTGTGGCTCCTGTAGGAGTGCGTATTGTGGTGCGATAAGCCCAGAGCGCTTCGCCGAGTTTATCGTCCCAATCTCGCTTATTGGTCTTCACAAGCTTTGACAGGATCTTGATGATCGTCTTGTTGAAAGCCTCAGCTAATCCGTTCGTAGCGTGGTAATAAGCTATCGACGAAACATCCTGAATTTTGAATTTGTCACAAAACCTGATGAAGGCGTTGCTTATGAATTGCGGACCGTTGTCATGAATGATCCGCCTCGGCACGCCGTGTCGGTATATGACGTGATGCTTGATGAAGTTGATGACGTTGTTCGTCTTCACTTCTTTAAGGGGAATGGCTTCAGTCCACTTTGAAAAGTAGTCGGTGATAACGAGAATAAATCGATCACCTTTGACTGACGGTGGGAAGATGGGACCGACGATATCCATACCCCATGTCTCGAATGGCCAAGACGTGGTTGATGTGTGTAATCGCTCCGGTGGTTGGTGCATATAATTCGCATGCACTTGGCAAGCGTGACATTCTCGGGCGTACTCGATCGCGTCACGAACCATTGTTGGCCAGAAATATCCCATTCTTCTGATTCGATCATACAGCTTGGGACCAGGCTGATGCGCACCGCATTCTCCTTCATGTGCTTCCTTAAGAACTTCTTTTGCTTCTTCGTTCGAAAGACATCGAAGAAGTAAGTCGTCATATCCCCGGCGATATAACGTACGGGTCTCGGTATTATAAAAGAACCGTGGTGCTCTTCGGCGAATAGATTCTTTTTCCTTTACATCCTCCGGAAAAATACCGTATTGGACGTAATCGATGATGGGAAAACGCCAATCTCGGGACTCAGACCCGATTTGGGTTGAGTTTACCTCTTTGGCGTTTACGTTTCTATCTTCCTCTTCTTCGATATCCATATCGTATATGGGTACGCAGAGTTGGTGTGATCTTACTGTGACTAGCAGTTCAGTTTCAGGCGGTTGCGCGAGTGATACTGCTAGTGCTGCCAGTGCATCTGCATAAGCGTTCTGAAGACGCGGGATGTATTCAATGTAAAATTCTTCAAAAGAATCTGTCATTCTGACGGCCTCTTGGTGGTATGGAATCAGGTCTGGGTTCCTGACCTCATACTCTCCACGAACTTGGTTGACGATCAATTGAGAATCTCCAAAGGCTTTGAGATATTCGACCCCCAGCTCCTTGGCGAAACTGAGTCCAATGATGAGCGCGTTGTACTCGGCTACGTTATTGGAACATGGATTCGTCAGCGAATAAGCTCGGGGCATCACGTGCTTCCCTGGGGAAACTAAGACAACTCCGACTCTAGAGGAGACTCTAGAACATCCCGGAGTTACTGCCTTATTGACTGCTCTCGAGGCACCATCAAAGTATAACTGCCATACTTGTTGGTGTGACGTGGTATTAACCTCGTGGGTTTCATCTGGCAAGTCATCGTATACTTCAACCGTATCTGTTGTCGGGCTTGCCGCCAAAAGATCACAAATCGCTTGTCCTTTGACCGACTTCTGCTGTTTGAAGTGCAGATCATACTGGGACAAAAGAAGTGCCCACTTTGCTAACCGCCAATTCATTGAACCTGGTTGAGTCATGAACACCCATACCGGATTAACATTGGCAATGACGTAAATCGTCTGGCCCACCAAGTAATGTCGCATCTTCTGTACTGCGAACACCAATGCGAGACATTCTTTCTCGATCATCGGATACCGAGACTCGGCGCCTATCAAGGTCGGACTTAGGTAATAAACTGTCTGTTCGTGACCATTATCATCGTCTTGTGCTAATAAAGCACTTATCGAATGGTTCATCGCCTTGATGTAAATCAAGAACGGTTTACCTGATTTTGGTGCGACAAGAACAGGGGGATTCATCAGATATGCCTTGATATCTTCGAATGCCTTCTGGCAAGCATCGTCCCAAATAAACGATACGCCCTTCTTGTTTAGCTTAGAAAATGGTTGGCACTTCCCAGAAAGATTTGTAATGAACCTCCGGATATAAGCCAGACGACCTTGCAATCCTCTGAGTTCTCTTAGATTCCTCGGGGGTTGTAATTCATTTATTGCCTTTACCTTGTCTGGGTCAATGTGTATACCCTTAGTGGTGACGACGAATCCAAGGAATTTTCCGCTGGACATTCCGAGGAAGGATTTTGTGGGATTCATCTTTAATTGATGACTCCGCATGAGATCAAACATCGTTCTCAAGTCTTTGACGTGATCTTCTTTGTTGCGGCTTTTTACTACCAAATCGTCAACGTAGCATTCAACAGTTTTCCTGAGGTGCTTCTGGAAAATCTTAGTCATCGCTCGTTGGTTTGTGGCACCTGCATTCTTTAGACCGAAAGGCATCACCGTATAGCAGAAGATACCGAGGGGCGTTCTGAATGCTGTATGTTTCTCATCGTCTGGGTGCATCTTGATTTGATTATAACCCGAAAAGCCGTCCATGAAAGACATTCTTTCGAATCCGCATGTATTGTCGATAATAACATTCGTGATTGGGAGAGGGAAATCGTCTTTCGGACACGCTTCATTCAGGTTCCTGAAGTCGATGCAAATCCTGATTTTGCCATTCTTCTTCATGACAGGAACGATGTTGGCTAACCAATCTGGATGTTGTTCCTCTCGGATGAATCCTGAGTCGATCAACTTCTTAACCTCAGCCTCGATGGCTTCCATGATCTGCGGACGAAACCGTCTTTGCTATTGCTTGACAGGTTTGGCATCTGGTTTGATGTCGAGGCGGTGCATTACCACATTGGGGTCAAGTCCTGGCATGTCTTCATAGTTCCAGGCGAAGACATCAATGTACTCTCTGATCAAGGCAATTAATTCCTCCTTTTCATCTGGGGGAAGACTACCGCTGATGAATATGGGCTTTGGATTGGCCTCATCGCCCATATTAATTTGGACTACTTCGTCTTTGGTGGGTGGCTCTCTTTGTTCGAACCTATCACCATATTGCATGTTCAGGTGATGAACCCATGGGTCTTCCCACGTTTGTATTTGATCGTCGTCCTCCATCGTTGACGGATCAGCTGTAGTCATGTTCGACATCAAGGTCTTGAACATTTCTCCCAAACTTGTGTCGGAATCCTCAGCTGAAGAGTCTGGCAAGTACCCATCCTTAGCTTTGTTAGCAATTTGATCGATGATTTGCCAACCACATTCGTCATCTGATGAGACATAGCCTAAGCCTCTCTTGTGATGGTAATAATTATTCGGTTTCCCTTTTGGGACATATGCCGCTTTGACTGGGACACGGGAACCTCGATCGAAGTATAAACCTTCTCCGGGTGTAAAGTCGTACCCTTGTTTTTCCATGAGCACACGCGCTTCCGGACTATACTTAGATAAGTGCAGACCAGATTTGTCGTCATCTTCATCTTCTCTTAGGAAATGATCTGGCACCGGAAGATTTTCTCCTTTACCGTATATCACTGCCTTTTGTCCCCCTATTTTGGCAGGGATAATCTGAGTTGTTCCGAAGGAATGCTGGAGGCGTTTCTTCGTTACATAAGATGATCGGAGCGGCATACATAAATTAGGATTATCATACAATCCCTTTATCGCATCATCAAGAGACAAGGAATACTCTAAATCACGATTTATTTCAATATCGGCAAGTTGCCAGTTACAACCGCCATCTGACGACTGTTCGTCGTCGAGATTGATTACAAAGGGTACAATGTCATTTAGAACAAAACCACCATTGTAATCGAATTCGGCCTCGGAATCAGCTTCTTCTCCGCTGTCCGTGCCCTGGATCGATGGTTCCGTATCGGATTCATTACCATAAAGAAGAGAATCTGTAAAGTAATTCTCATACCCTTTAAATGGTTGCTTATCCGCGACCACCGTCCTCACCCTTCCATCAGTGTCGACATATTTCAGACACTGATGTAAGGTGGAGGGAACTATAACATTACTATGGATCCAAGACCAACCCAATAGTAAGTTATAGGATGTCTCAGCATCAATCACGTAGCACGTGACCTCCGTTTTCAGATCGCCCATCTGGCACTTTATCCGGATTTTCCCCAAAGGTCTTGACCCGCTGGTGTTGAATCCGTAAATGACTGTGCCCATAGATGCCAACTTGCTGACTGGAATGCCAAGGCTGTGCATTAGGCGAAGTGGCATAATACTCACAGCGGAACCCGGATCCACTTGGATTCGGTTGACTTCGCTGGAGCCGATGTACCCGACGAAGTACAAGGGCCGGTCAAGATTTGAATTCTTCGTCTGCATGTCCTCTTTAGTGAAGGTGATGCAGGGAAGATTCTTGGCCGCCACATTACACTGTTGGGCTAACATTTCCAGTTCTTCGGGAGCTGGTTTGATCCTGATGAGGAATGCCTCCGAATCGGCCAAAGGCTTCTTGCAAGGCTTCTCTAGTTTCCTTGGACAATCGGAGTAACTCGTACAGCGTTATCCGCGCTGGAATATTGGCTAGCTGAGCCATGATGTCGAAGGCACGCGGATTTTTTGAACTCTCTGGTTTGTCCTTTCCAATCGGACGACTGAAACGAGACTGCTTCGGATTCTGAACCTCCTCGGGCCTCTTTTCTTTCTGTTTGTCAACCGGCTGTCGTCGAGCATCTTCAACCGGTTTGGGAACTGTAATCACCCCCAGCTCTGTGAGAGTCTTGGCTGGTCCTCGTTTTGTCACCCCCTGCTCAGCAAATTGATTGCCAGGGGATGGATATTTGAAGTGGTATTCATTTCCACTCCGGGTCGCAAAGACGTCCTGTTCCTCGTCGGAAAGTGGGAAAGCGGGGACTCTTTCGTCATCTTCTCCTGGGATGGTAGAAACTCTGTAACAAGACTTGCCTTTCCCTTTGAACTTCTTCTTGGATGACGATCCGGCCCATTGTTCATCTTCAATCAGGTCGGGGTGCACCCAGAGAATTTCACCATTTAGGGCTGTGTGAGGCACAAGTCCCTTTTGGTGTTGTCCGTGCGGGTCGTCATTCACCGTCTTCATCCCGACTTTGGTGACGCGCTTTGGCTCAAACCAAGCTGTAGGTACTGATCCAAAACTAATCGACACCGCGTTTGCTCCCACATTCTTAGCCGGTTTCGGAGTTATGACCCCTACGTCGATCAATGCCTGGATCTTGTCCTTGAGGTGGTAGCAAGACTTCGTTGGGTGGTGGACCGCTCTGTGGTACGCGCAGTACTTCGGGTCCGTCACCTTAGTGGCTCCTTCATGATCCACGATGGCCGGCAACTGGATTTTGTTGTTCTCCAACAAGTACTTGAAGATGCCGGGGACTTCATCATCCTTGAAGGAATAGACTTTGGGAAACCTCGGCTCCGAAGACTTTTGCTTCTGAGACCGTTGCTGCCAATGCGGCTGCGATTGTTGTGGCGCTCGCTGCTGCTGCTGTTGCTGAGGTTGCAATTGAAAAGTCTGGTTAGCATTAACAGCATTAACATGAGCTTTACCTTTCCCTTTCTGGTTGAAGTTCTGCTTCGGAGGATTTGTTGCCGGTTGGCCTCTCTCCACCTTCTTCCTCCTAAGGAAACGCTCAGCTTGTTCTCCTCGAACCTTCAAATCCTTCCAGGTCTTGGATGGTGCTGTGCCCATTGCTTCCAACACATCCAGCGAGAGGTTGTTGTGGCAGGTCTGGAGGATGAATTCCTCGGTGATCGGGTCCCGGCAATTCATCGCCTTGTTCCGGAACCTCTTGACGAAGGTGTCGACCAACTCCCCGTCTTTTTGCTTCTCATCGAGCAACGATCCGATAGAGATTTCAGTGTCGTCGTCGAAGAAATTCACGAGGAACTTAGTCTCCATGTCATCCCAGCTGTTTATGCTTCCTGGCTTGAGGCGACGATACCAATCGAAGGCAGCTCCGCGAAGAGTGCCGACGAATGACCGCACCATCAGAGGCTCATTACCAGAGATGACTCCCAAGTGCGATTTGAAATAAATCAAATGCTGAGTAGGTGAACCCATCCCATTAAACGGCGTAAAGTTAATTAGACTAAACTTTGCCGGATATGGGATTGATTCCCACTCTCTTGGGTATGGACAAGGAATGCCCGTCTTTTTCGTCTCTTGAGCAGAGATCAATGTGTTGATCTTGCTCTCGAGATTTTTAATTTTTAGGCTTTCACCTGTGTCTTCGCTAGCATACTCGTTACCACCCCCTGGGTTGATGGGAGGGTTGTTGGTATTGCGAGCTTCATTTGTGTCTTCATCTTCCAGGTCGTTCTGGTTAGGACGACTTGGTTCGCCTTGTTGGTTCCTCAATGCTTGAAGCTGTTGGTCATGCATCTCTCTCATGTTCTGCATAGCCATTTGCATTTCGAACCTAAAGGTCTCCTGTTGTTTGGCCATGGCATCTTCAAGCATCTTGGCCACTTGCTCCGCGCTTATCATAAACGCCTCGCGGGGTTGTCCTTCACTGGGCACTGTATTATCAGACGCCACTGCTGAGCCGGCATCTGATTCTTCATCTCCCGAAGGTACTCTTGTTCGGACTCTACCATACGTCGCGCGAATGATAGCCCCGGATTGTAGACGAGTTACACGTCGGGGTATTTCTGGAACCGCCTCGGGGTTATCCTGAGCCGATGTTCCTGTGCTGGTCATATTTGCGGTGACCCTTGAATGCTCACCATCTTCGACCCTCTTTCTTCTTCGTTGGAAACGCCTATGCCTTGGTTTTGGCGTTCCATTACTGAGTCTTTCAAACACAGAGACTCTCTCAGGGACTGCCTTGACGCAGTCGCACTCAGAGAGTACCGCCCGAATGAGCTTCGAACAAGGACATTGCGTTTCGAGCTTTCGAGGGCTCCTCTTTCTGGTTTTACTCGTACCCCCGGCACGATAGTACAGCTCGTCCGTTTGAGTGGCGGAGCAACCTATAGTGCGTTGGCACGATCTCTCAGGTATAACGTTGTCATCATCAGACGACAATGTTTCCTTCTGAGGAATAATTGTCTTCTTCGGACCATCCAGAGTCACACGCCTTGAAACGCGCCTTTGTGGGCGTGAATCTTCAGTGGGCTCTTGCACTTCAATGCGCAGGGTTGTGCGCTTGGGTGCCACAATTTTCTCCAAATGTTGAGGGTTGCAGCGACCCCCAGCATGTTGCATTGGTTGGGACTTCTTCATTGGCCCCAAGCGTTCCTGTACTGGAGCTTTACCTCGTTCCTTCGGAAGTGGGCCGAGGCGCTCCAAAACTGATTTTCTCTTCTGGGATGGTCCTGCGGGATCTCCCTAAGCAGTTGCAGAAATTACCGGCTGTTTGGATTGATTTGCCGGGTGTTGAATCTTCGGAGGTTGCGGTTGTCGCTCCTTGGTCTGAACCGTTGCTTCAGACTTTGGCCTCCAAACCTTGCGAGTTGGTGGTGGCTTTTTGACCACCTCCTTCTGCAGCTTCCGACGGGCTTCTTCAGCTTTGGCCCGTGCTTGCGCCGATAACGCGCGCCGTTTGCGGAGGCGCTCCTCCAATGTCGAGCGATTCCGTTTGACACGGACCCACTCCATTGTCGATGGTTTGGAGGAACCACCCTTCACTTGCTGTTGAGGCTGTTTACCTCGTTTGTTCTTCAGATCCGCATGATAGCGGACCCCGTCAACGGACTCCATGGCCTTGGCGAATTGCTTCGTGAGGCGTTGACGCTGCCTCTGGCGGGCTCTCTTAGAGAGAGTCACCACGCCTTCAATGGCGGATTTTACCTTCTTTGAGGTCGGTAGGGCCTCACTCAACGCAGCTTCGGCGTCGATTGGGGTGAGGTCGTCGTTGGTGGCTTCAACTTCATCACACTAACGGACTTTTCTCCTGGAGGAGAACTTCTGAAACTTCTTGGACTTGGGAGAGGAGGTAGATCCGGACGAGGACACGTACTCCTCGTACTTCTGCTGGTCGAATTCATACTCGACCTCCTCCACGACCGGGATCGAGATCCGCGGCTGCGACACTCCGATCTCGGCAGCGAGGTCGGTGGCTCCCACTATGGTCGCCAGATTGTTCGCGGGAAAAATCAGATTCTTCTTCATTGACGAACTCATTGCACTCAATGTTAACAACTTTTTGCGTTTACAAAGATCCGGTCTTTTTATAAGAGCCGGTTACAACGAAATTCAAAACAAATAAAGAAAAATTACAACTTTCCTTATTTAACGAACAGATCGCGAGCTCCTGTTTTGCGGTCACTCGCTTTGTGGGTTGTTTGCCTGTGCCGGGGTTGATTACCGTGGACCACCGTGCAATCTCGATCCAAACAGATCTACGTGGTATAACAGGTATTATCCCACCAAGGAGATAATAGCCGGGAGGGATCGTTTCACCAAGGAAACGACCGCTTGAATCTCGGGATCTAAGAACCAAGCTTAGATCCGGAGTAGAACAACGTAGATCTGAGGATTAGCCTCTTCAAACTCCTGCCTTGTTTGTCGCGGGTGCTCGCCAAGAACTGAATCCGAGTGTCCAAGTCTTTAAGCCTTCACAATTCCGAGTTGAGGTGACAATCCGGCAGAGTTTCGGCTCCTCAGAAGTTCAGAAAAAAGTCCTCTCAAATGAACAACCACCCCCCCTATTTATAGCCTCTCTGAACTGTGCATTTGTGCACAAGAGAGAGGGGGGGGGGAGTCGGGCCACCTCAGGGTGGCTCGGCTCATGCCGAGCCACCCTGAGGTGGCTCGGCCTTAGCCGAGCCACCCTAGGGTAGCTCAGCCTTGGCCGAGCCACCCTAGGGTGGCTCGGCTACCGAGCCACCCTGGGGTGGCTCGGCTTGGGACGAGCCACCCCGGGTTGGTTCGGTTTGGGCCGAGTCCCCCGGGTGTGTTCCGTTTTGGTGCTTTCCGTCGTTCGGTTGTTTTTTGGTTCTGTATTGAGTTCGTTTGATTTGTTCGGGTCTTGATTTGATAGCCCGAGTCTTCATGTGGCAGTAAATCCACCTTGGTGTTTGAGTTCAAGTCCGTTTTGTTGTTGGATGACTCGTTAACTTTCTGAACTGTTGGATTAGTTCCGCACGCGAACGTATTCCGTTGCTTATGTGCCTCATCGCCTCGTCGCTCGAACGTCTGTTGATTTGTCGAATCATCGTGCCGAGCCACGCTAAGGGACCTATAGGCAATTTTATACGCCTACACCTCTGTTGCTCCTCGTCGCACAATTGCTTCTTAATCATCGAAACATGGAAAACATCGTGTATACTCGATATTGATGCTAGAAGATCTATCTAATATAAACGGCTCCAAAATGTTCAACTCTCATGAACGGACCAATATACCTCGGGGTAAACTTTCCTCGTCTACCGAGTCGCTAAACTCATAGTCCCTAATCTAGAACTCTAACGGTCGTCGTCTCTGGTCTGCATAACTCTTCCGATGAGTATACGCTGTAAGAATGCATTACCAAATCTCTGCTACCTTCCCCGTAGTCCACCTCACAAGCTCCTTTCTAAGCAATAAACTGTCATGTGATTCTGCCCAACAAATATGCGATCTACAAGGCCTCCTGTACCATGCCTCATATGGTGTCATACCAATAGTCTATGATAAATGATATTATAAGCAAACTCAATCAATAGATATGATCCTCCCAGCTATCCTGCAAATCTATAATACATGTACGCTACGTGTTTTTCGACACTTGGTTTTATTCTCTCCATTTGTCCATCCGTCTAAGGGTGGAAAACACTAGAATATCACAACTGACTACCGAACAAATCCTGAAAGCTCCTCCAGAAGTGTCTCTTAACATCTTTGTAAGCTTTCCTTATGCCTGGATGCACTGTATATTTGGTACGATGCGCCTCAACTGTCGCGAAATATAAGCCATACCCTCCGGGTCTGCATCAAAACACCTCCTAGTCCTGCTAATGATGTGTCCATGTAAACGACAAATATCGTATCACTGCTCGAAAAAAATCAATATTGTTACTATCTAGCCTTAATAGTCTCAAAGGCTTCCTGGCACTACGTGCCCAAAGAAAACTATACACCCTTCTTCGTAAGGCGTGTAAGTAGTATCACAATCTTTGAAAAGTCCTGAATGAACATTCTCTCATACCCTACTAAGACTACGAATCTCCGTAATGGTTCTTAGCGGCTCCCAATCAAGTACAACCTCAACAATGGCTGGATCCACTGCTATGCCTTTCCTGCTGATGACGTGGCTAAAAAAATAAATCTGACCTCTAATAGCCAAAACTCATATTTAGTAAACTTAGCATACCTCCAATCTCGACTATTTTCAATGCCCGCAAATGCCAATAGCAGATGCTGCTCGTGTTCTACCTCCGATCTCGAAAAGATAAGAATATTTCATCGATAAAAGGACCATGAACTAGTGCCAACATGGATGAAAAACTAGGTTCATCAAATCCATGAATACCGCGGGTGCATTGGTCAGCCCAAATGGCATGACAAGAAACTCAAAAGACCCATATCGAGTTAGAAAAGGCGGTTTTAGGAATATCCATTTATTGCACTCGCAACTGGAAATAACTAGAATAAAGATTAAACTCTTTGAGAAATACTGCACTCCCCGCAACTGGTCGAACAAGTCATAAATCCTCGATAGTGGATACCTGATTCGGATAGTGACTTTGCTTAACTCACGATAATCAATACATAATCGCATGTTACAGTCCTTCTTCTCCATGAAGAGGGCCTGTGTTCTAACGAAAAAGACTCCAACAAATAAAAACCCTGAGTTAACAACTCATCTAGCTGAGTTTGTAGTTCTATCATCTTAGCGAGTGTTATACGATAGTGTACTCAGAATATCAGTACGGTGCCTGCTGTAACTCGATGTAGGAAAACAACCTCTCTCATTGGAGAAAATCTCACTATGTCCTGAAAGACATCCTGATACTTTGAGACGACTCTGGTCTCGCTCAAATCTGCACCCCGATTCTATATCATCACCTCCTCAATGTATGCCAAAAATGACACTGCATTCTGGTTACCCTATGAGGTTGCTACTATCTATACAAACCCAATGAATGCTCACAAGTAGACTATTTTAGCAAAACAGTCGATACTGATATTGTAGGATGATAACCATTCCATACCAAGAATGACATCGAAATCCGACATCCACAAAATGACCAGTTCGAAGATGAGCTCAAACTCATTTAGACTGATGACACATCTCCTACATATACTCTCTAATAAGGACACCTCCCCTAGAGGAGTAGAAACTAATAACGGAACATCTAAGGGATGTGTAACTAATTGAAACCAATCCATGAAGGCATAAGGTATGAAAGAATGTGAAGCTCTTGAATCAAATAAGATTTGAGCTGGAAAAGAATTTACTACGAAAACTTCGCTCGCACTATGATCATGTGGTACGACTACATAAACTCTGTTGGTGGCTGGTGACTATTGTGCTGCCGGCGGTGGAACGTATGGGTCCATCTGACCCTGATGAATACTCTGAATAGCGCAATTCTAGCCTATTGGCCCCTAAATCCTCAGAATAACAGGTAGTACATCTATCCTCCGATGCTTGCCATAACTACGGCCCAGAGACTATTGACCCTGACCTCTATCATGCTGGTCTCCTGCTGATGTACTGTGATAATCCTTCGCTCTATGTCCGATCTTGTTACAATTGTGTCATGTATCCCGAATCCTACGCTGCTACAGTGCTCGTGAATCATTTTGTGCTCCCTTCCTATTCTTGTCATCGGTGGTAAAAAAAATCCTTACCCCACCACTAGGGTCCTCTAGATCCCGTAATAGGCCTTTTCCCTTGTTATTAACATCATGTTGATCTTGATTTCATAATTAACTATAGACATATCTCCCTGCTTTAACCGAACTAGCTCTAACTGCTTGTCGAAGAAGTAAACAAAATTCTTCCAAATAAGTAATATTCACTGTTCCGATGAAAGTCTGAAGTGTTGCTATCCTTTGCTGCTATTCCCCGGTGATATCCTCTTTGCTGAATATATTTAAGCTCTGGTTTGGTACTAAGCCGATGTTAAGAAAATTTTCACAGACTCCTTTTTATTTATAAGCTGCATAAGAATCCAGTGTGCCCTGCACTATAGTGTTCTCAGTGTCATATATCTTTCTTATTCTCACAGAGCCAAGCCTCCTACTCTGCGGTTCTGTCAATAGTAGGTTGTGGTGATGATGAAATCATTAGTATTACCTCTTCAATAGGCAAAACTGATACAATGGGTAGTGGATCTCTCGAAAGTGGTACTGTTGGCGAAAACGGATACGTCTCTCGCTCCTCGAGTGCTCCAAAATCTTGCTGCAAACGGTACTATAAAGTTGATCGGATATTATGGAGCCTACTACAGCTCGGGCTCTGATTGCCTAGTTCTCCAGGTACGAGTTTTACCTCAACCACATCCTAGTCCCGACGTTTATAATATCGAGAGGAGAGCTTATAATTCACAGTAGAAGAGGTCGCAAATATATATACATAACATAACGTATCACATAATATTCACGCAAATACTTTTCAATCTAAGTAAGGTAGTCATAAAAAAATATTCGTAATTTTTTTTGAATATATGTATATAACATCCTCACTCATTCTAGGAATTCCTAGTGGACTCTATACATGAATATGAATCCTATGAAACTCTATCGTAGCTCCACAATATGATACAGGAATGATTCTAAGAATGCTGGAACTAGAGCTCTGATACCACCTATGACGCCCCAGGGTTCACACAGGGTAGTAGTCCAAGGTGAAACCTAGATTGTCAAACCTGCCAAGCACCAAACACCATGCTACGACATGTTTCACTATCACGGTCACTATCTCTCTAGTGGAACCAACAAATAGGTAAAGGTACAAAACAGGAAAATAATAGAAGTAGTACAAAATCAGATATGCACAGAAGAAGTATATCAAAAATGAGCCTAACTAAAATAGAATGAAAATATCTCTAAGTCTGGAATAAATCTAAATACAATGAGTCAAATAAAATCTCACTAAGGCACTCAGCCTCTACAAAATGAATATAACTCTAAAGTTTGCACAATGAACATAACTATACAGTAGAGCTTCAGCTGCTAAGCCTATGCGATGGCGACTATGCTAGACCTCCGTCATCCTGCGGATCTCCGAAACTCTAATTTACCTGAAAGAGATAATTTAAACAAAAAAAACAACAACAATAGCGTAAGAGCGCTACAGCAAGATCACCTCCATCTGTCCTGAGGGGAAGGGCTGATAGAAGAAGTGGAGGCTCTATCTATTAAGCATAGTTTACCTAGATCATTTTTCCCATATCTAGTGGAGTTAATGTTTAGACACCTACAAGATAAGATGTAGTACATCGAGCGAAATAATCCAAACAAGGAAACTCTCATATATATACCATATGTCTCAAATTGTAGACACCTAAACATTAACACCGTACTAGAGACAAACAATCTAATGAAATCAATAGTTAGAAACCGACAACACGAGACTGGTACGTTGAGCAAAATAATCCAAACAAGGAAACTCTAATGTATATACCATATGTCTCAAATTGTGAATCGCTAAATATTAATTCCAAAACTAAGAATAAAAGAATACAAGAAAGATGATACAAGAAATGCTACATCATACATCTCCAAAAATGTCCTATCAACTCCTCATACTACCCTTAGTGGGCAAAACCGATATCGATATACTATCTCGTATAACTAAGTTGTGAAATACCTTTACAATGGATCATATCAATGATGTACATATTCACCTACACTTAGTTTATTTATCAAATCGTTCTTCTTTGGAATTCTTCAACCCATCTCACCCTCGTGCGGACCGGTAAATAGATATGTCAAAACATCACATCTCGTGCGGACCAATAACTAGATATATAAGTTCATCGCACTCCCGTGCAGACCGATAACTAAGTATGTTAATTCATTACACTCCCGTACGGACCAATAACTAAGTATAATAACTCATTGCATAACCATGTGGACCAATAGTTAGGTATATCACCCTCTGCGCATCTTCGTGCGGACCGGTAGATAGGTATATTAACCTCTTCGCATCTTCATGTGGAGCAATAGAGAAGTGTAGTCCATCTGCGGTCACATTACAGGACTTGACTAAAGCACTCGGAGTGTATCCCATCCGCGGTCTCATTACGGGACCTGACTAACTCCACCCAACCATTTATAATTATAATGTATATACTATAATAGCTGTTACTCTTAAACTGTTTGAAAACCCCAAACGATGTGGTCATACGTACTCGAACCCTATACGTGTACTCCTCGAACTACGCGTGAATTATCAGCTCAACGTGCGACAAAAGTATGTTAATACAACATAATCTAAGTGTACGTGCACATATCTCGGTGTGTGAGTCCATATCTGGTGTTCACCATCATCCCAAGTGTTAAACAACTCTTAAACATGGTATTATAATAGTACAAGATCAAGAACTCTCTTGAAGATCAAAACAATATCAAACAATATCGAGAACTCTCCCTTGCCACATGTCGATGATCTCGCCCTCGTGTCGGTGTTGTGCTTCACAAAGTTCTCAAAAATTTATAAGAAAAAGATCTAGGGTTTTTAAGGGGAGAGGGTGACTGCTAGGGTTCATAGATGTGATAAAAGAGTGAGGAAATTCTGTAAAATATTATAGGTATATATAGAGAAAAACCTGAAATAAATATGTTTGACCCAAACTAGGAAAGCTAGTCTGGCTAGGAAAACTACCTTCGGTATTTTGGCCGTAACTTTCTCATGCGACCTCAGAATGAGGTGATCTAAGATTTGTTAGAAAGCTATTGAAGAGACCTACAACTTTAGTCTTACATTTGTCCAAATTCTAACTACATCGGTGTGTAAAATATAGAAACACTTAACTAATTATTTTTCCCAGATTTCTCTTCGTGCATGTTTTATGCATTTGCACACATATATTCACAAATATACAATGAATTGATCTCAAATTAATTCTTATCATACTCAAACATCAAAATATATTATTTTTCATCATATAATATATTTATTATTATTTATCATAAAATATTTAAATTTATGAGGTTTTACATGAGCTTCCTCAATGTTGAAAATAGAATCCTTCTCTTTGTGAAACAATCTTCACATAAACAAACTTGAAACTCTTGAAAACTCTTAAACAAATTTACCCAAAACTTGATTAAAAACTTTTCTTGGTAGTTGGAAATAGTTATGGCAAAGGGGTATTTATATAAGCTTAATACAATGGCCCAAAGCCAAAGAAAAAGAAAAAAACCCCATAAAAAATCAGGTCTGGGAAACTAGCCGTTGGAAGAACCGGTCACAAAGTCGGTCGACCGGTTGACACTGGTCGGTCGACTGAAGGGTGTCCATTGGTCGACCAAAATGATGTTGTTGGTTGACTGAGGGACCCTAAGAAATAAATGCTAAAAAACACTTTCTGGTCCGTCGACCGGAAGAACCGTTTCGGTCGACCGAAAACTGATATATGTAGCTTTCAGAACATTGAATTGCAAGTACCTTTAAAAATAGCAAATAAATTCCAAAAAATATAAAAATTTTAGAAATATTTATAAATATGAAAATAAATATTTTTCAAAAAGAATTTTTTAAATTGCATTTCCTATGTATGAAAACTCATTATTTTGCAAAATAGTCCAAAACATGAAAACACAATACACTTGTTTTTGTCATTTTGACTTAAACTAAAGTTTAAAAACTTTTGCGTGGATTTATACACTTAGGAAAAGATAAAAACTAGTATTATCAAGTCCATAAATGAATAATATAATATTTTCTCAAAAGTACACATATTTTGCAATCTTAAAAAAACACTAAATATGATTTCATTGAATAACATTATTAAAGCTTGATTTTAATGAAATCATTTCAAGCACGTATAAACATAAAACAAATATGTGAGTATATAGCTATATCCACTTGTTTCATATTTTTGTGGCTAAACTTGAAAGCAAGTAAAACAAAAACGATGTGTATGTGTATAATATTGAGCTTGAAATATTTGCACACAAGTATAAACTCCTAAAAACTAAAACACTATACCCAAGATAATGATCTCTAATTAAAGCTCGACCTTGGTTGCGGATGAAGCTTGATCTTGAATCTTTAACTTGGATGCAAATGGCTTTATTCCTATTTTCCTCCGACCTCCAAGATATCGTCGTTAGGCTCAATTCCATCTAACCTCTGACATCGATGTTTGTCTGGAATACCTAATGAGCAAACTCAAACACTAGACAAACGATGCTAGGGATTGTTTGTAGATTATCAAAACAAGATTAGAGATATAGTCTAATAAACATGAGATCTAACAATCTCCCCCTTTTTGATGGTGACAAACAATTTACACAAAGTGTATATATTAAATATGCAATAAATCAAAATACTCATAAATACTCACAAACCACTTGTTTTCCCCCTTTGCTAACATAATAAGAGAGCAAAAACTCCCCCTACAAATAAGTCTGGTGAGTATAAAAAAATATAGGGAATACTCCCCCTATCAAAATATCATATAG
The DNA here is from genome assembly GCA_022839385.1 of Asparagus kiusianus. Taxonomy (NCBI): domain Eukaryota; kingdom Viridiplantae; phylum Streptophyta; class Magnoliopsida; order Asparagales; family Asparagaceae; genus Asparagus; species Asparagus kiusianus. The sequence continues at coordinate 132 of BQKN01061196.1, read as the reverse complement.
AATATATGCAATAATGAGTTAGGCAAATATATGTAGGCAAGCATAGATATAGAATATGGTAAACACAATCCACATAGGAAAAGACCAAGTGAACACATATATATGTATCATTAAGATAAAGTGTCACAAGGG
>BQKN01061195.1:92277-111111 GCA_022839385.1 Asparagus kiusianus | reverse complement strand
GTAAGTTTGTGGCGTGATTTGTTGGATTTGGATTCGTAAGTTTGTGGTGTATTTTATGATTTTTAGATTTGATGTGTTTATACAGGGAATTGACATATGAGTTTGTACAGGGAATTGATATATATGTTTATGCAATGGTGTAATTTATGATTGTTGCATTTGAAATATGAGTTTGTACAGGGAATTATCCCGTAGCAGAAATGCATGTGTGAATGTGCAGGAAATGCACGGGACTGCTAGTCCCGTGCATTTCATTGCGCCCAGGAAGTGCACGGGACTAGCAGTCCCGTGCACTTCATTTTTGCAGTCTCTGCAAAATGCACGGGACTAGCAGTCCCGTGCACTTCATTTTTTGCAGAGATGTTAGTCTCTACAAAAAACACGGGACTGCTAGTCCCGTGTTATTCGAAACTGTCACGCAATACACGGGACTAGCAGTCCCGTTATGTCGTAAAAAATTTTCGACAGCAAAACCGACCATTTTCAGAAGAAAAGGGTCGGTTTTGCTGATTAAACTTCGAATAGGTCGATTTTGCTATTTAAATTTCGAAATTGGTTGATTTTGAAAATTTGTCCTTATCCAAAGCTAAAGGGTCTTTTATCTGATTTAATTAACCCAATAAATTTTTTCCATCCCAAATATAAACCCCCCCCCCCCCCCCCCACCCCCACCCCACGTCAAAAGTCAACCGCATCTTAGTGTCCTTCATTTTTAAAACATCGTAATTTAAAAAACCAGTTAATAATGGCAAGAGCTTTCATGGCCTGTGCAAAAAAAAAAATTGGGGAAGGAGGAGGGAAATTGGGAAAATAGGGAAAATTTGGAGTTAGCTTTAATAAAAAAAATGAGGATAGATAAAGCAGTAATTATAAGGGCCTGTTTGGTTCGTTTCCTTGATATAGGGAAATGCAATTCCATGTAAAAAAATATAAGTTTTGAGTTTTTCAAACTTTTCCAAGAAATAGATTGTTTTGCTTTGGTTTGCACATAAAAAATGGTGAGAAACCAATGTATTTGATTTTCATGTGTTTGGTTCGCATAGAAAAAAAGGAAAACTTTTGTAAACAAAGCAGAGAAGGAAAAAAAGCTGACGTGGCAGAGCTTTCATCAATTTCACTCGGTTGGGGAAGGAAATCGGAGAGGAAAAAAAATCTGAGGTGGCGGCGATTTCAGCAGAGTTTTCCCTCTTCCATCCAAGCGAACCAAAGCAGCACAAAGAAATGGACGGAAACAAAAAAAACTAACGTGGAGGGCTAAAAATCTGACGTGGAGGGGTTTTCTAAGTTTTCCACCCCTTATAATAGCGAACCAAACAGCCCCTAAAAAAAATTGGGTCAAAAAAGTCCTAACTATGACATGTGATGATCACATGAGAATATTTACTAGAATATTTCTTAGAATATTCTCACTTCAGACTAACAGAAGGTAGTAACGTATCAGATTTGGACAACTTAAAGTATTTTAGCACTACGTTTTATAACTTAGGGTATTTTAGTATAAGGGTGATGAAACAATAATGTATTTAAGTGTCATTTAGTCTTCTCCTCTCTTTAGTGACTTGCGGGCATTTGAATATAATATTCATTTGAATATAAAACTTATTTAGCCTTTATGTATGGGTTGTTGTTGTAACCTTACTATAAGTTTTAAGGTTATAAGCAAACTTAAAGGCTCGTCATTTGTGTCTAGAAGCATATTCTCAAGCAAAATTAAATTTTCTAAACATAGTGAATGTTGAGCCAACACATCATGCTTGGTTTTTTTTTCAGTGTTCTGTATCAGATGATTTACATCTGATTGCAACCTTGGTTTTGTTTTCTGAGATAATGTAACTCTAATTTTGCCATAAAATAAGACAATATTGATGATAAATTCTTAAAGGAATTGGACAAGGAGCCTGGACTCTTCAACTTCTTGTACTCCAAAGGGAAATTGTTCACATGCTACTCGCTCAGCGTAGCAAGGGTAAATATAGCTCACATGCTTCTATGAAATAACGCAAGGGCAACCATTGACATTCTAAGTAAAATATACGGTAAACTTTTCAAAATCCCCTTTCCAAAGGGAAATTGTTCACATGCTACTCGCTCAGCCTAGCAAGGGTAATATAGCTCACATGCTTCATCAATTCTCCTTTCCTTTTTTGACGTTTAATTGATGACGAAAATGAAGGCTTTTGAGAGGAAGTTGGAGAGCTGACACCAAGAATAGACCCGGGGAGAATTATGCACTTAATTAAGAAAAAGATTCACCCTCTAGTTTAAAAAAACAGGTGCTGTTCTATTATTTTTACTTGATTTTTGGACGCTTGACTTTTGCAAAAAAGAAGAAAAATATTCGAAAATAACTAATTATACAAAAATATATTATTTTATTAGTCAAATTTCAAGAAAGACTAAAATCCGTGTAGAATATTCACTAAAAAGAACTCGTAATAGACGTTACAAATGGCTAATTAAAGCTCTAATATATATAGTATAATGCTTTCCCATGAGAAAGACATAATGTACAGAGTGCATGAGAATCAAACTTTTATATGACATAAACAACTCCATTATTTGTTATGATAATGTTATCATTTTAAGAAAAACAATGTTTAAGCAGCATAAATCAATGCCTACAGCATGTGCTTATTCTTATTTTATGATGACTAACTAAGCAGTATATTTAAAAAAAATCAATGGCGTGGAATAAGGTGAAAGTGATCTGAGAGTTTCCATCAGAGAAAAGAGAGAAATATTTTTTGAGATCCCAAATAGGGAATATATTGAATTACCAATATGACTAAGTACAGGTTTATGTAGACAGGTAACAACCTTCACTACTAAAAAATGATGCATCCTAGTCGGAAAATTCCGTCTAAGAAAATCAGAATTCCATCTAGGATGAGTATCCTACCGTCTAGGATGAGTATCCTAGACAGAATTCCATCTAGAATACGTGTCTAGGAAGTTTCCGTCTAGGATGGAGTATTCTAGACGAAAATTCCGTCTAGAATACATCCTAGACGGATTATTCTAGACGGAATTCATGAAAACCGTCTAGAATACATCCTAGACGGAATTTCTGTCTAGAATACTACATTCTAGACGAAAAAAGTATCCGTCTAGAATGGGTATCCTAGACGGAAATTTCCGTCTAGGATACTCATCCTAGACGGAGATTCCGTCTAGGATGTTTTTTTTAATTTTTTTTAAAAGAACATCCTAGATGGAATTTCCGTCTAGGATGATATGCTACAGTATTATTATTATTAATGTTTTTTGCAGAATCTACTTTGAGTGCATGTACACAATATTGAACAACAAGAAATTATATTTATATCCAACACAATCTAATTATATTCCAATATCAAATCCAATTATATTCAAATAATACATTCACCAAAATAGTAGAGAGATACATAAATTGTTTACAAACTTTTCTACTACAAGCTTGTAGAAGTGAACTAGGTCTTGGCATTTAGACTTGAAAAATTCAAGTTTCAATTAAAGGATATATATATATATGATACAGTAGCATGGATTTGATGGGCATACGTATATATTCGTATTCTCAGTATAAACTCTGAGACTTCTGCCCACCACCGTGTACAGCAGCAATCGTCTCGTCAACTTTGACTGGTTATTTCCATTGAGACCGAGGCCAAAGTGGATGTGAGGAAAATGTGCCCACTAAAAAATGAGAAGAAAATGGACATGAGGGGAAAATCCATGCTCGGAACCAGGGGCGGAGCTAGGTTCATGTTTGGGTGGGGCCTTGCCCCCCCCCCCCCCCCCCCCCCAACAAAAAAAAAACTTCTAGAATTTGCATATGTATAGAGTAATTGTACGGCCCCTCAAACTTTTGAAATTTGCATATGTATATAGTAATTGTAATTTTAACAATTTATATAAATATATAGTAATTAGTTGGCCTTCTTGAAAATCCCCCAAAAATAGTTGAGCTACCTAATTATTACCAATACTCATTTTTCAAGGATGCGCAAATTGAAAACTATCCCACATCAATTTTCCCATTGATCAAAATAAAACTTTTTGCCTAATTTACTTTGAACCTCCTAATCCTTTGAGCATCTTAATTTCCAACGTCTAGATCCCCAATCATGTTCTTGTTTATGTGCAAAAAATTTCATATCTACCTGCACCAACTTCAACAATTTTACTTTCATCATATCCTCAGAATTGGAGGTCATATCTGAATCAAAATTGATAAAACAAGGTAAGCACTCCTATACTCCTAATTTTATCGAGACTATTTTGTTTTAGATTTGAATGAAAAAAGCAAACAAATTTAGTTCAAAGTTTGTTCTTTCTCTCTTTCTTTTTGATGAAATAAATAAGAGGACACTTATATATCTTAGATTATTGGACCCCGCAAGATAAACTTCTTGGCTCCACCACTGCCCACCAACACCTTAACTGGATGTTTCAACCTGAAGACGGACAAACCCAAAAAAAGCCTTCTCTTAGGCAACCTGTCACGCCCCCAAAATGCGCAGTTAATTTTGAGATGCATGACAACGGCAACATGAGCACAAAGCACATGTTAAGCCTGCGGTGCACTTCTATATTACAATAAACTTCATTTAATAGAAGTTTTATAGACAAATAAAGAAGTTTCAGAGCAAAACTACATTATAACAAGTTCACTCTAATGAGTCAAAGACTCTTATTACATAAGCATAGTAGCAAGACACATATAACTTTGACTTCTGCATCAAATACTCTAAAGATCCTTCTCATGTTCCAAAGCTCCGAGATACAGATAAAGCTATCTAATTTTCATCTGAAAAGGATTGAAAATAACGGGGTGAGTTTACACTCAGTGAGCAGAAAACTTATCATTAGCTGATCAGACAAGTTTACGAATTAATCAATATTAGAATTTTAAATAAGCTATCATCAAAAAGAACGATTGAGAAATGTATAATATTTCGAATAAGAGAATTTCTAAGAATTGCATGTGGCATTATCATAAAAGAATATTCACAATTTAAGAAATAATACGAATGAACAATAAACACTTTTAAAACTATATTTATCGATCTAAATTCACAATTTGCAAAACTTCCTCAATTATCACACTAAGGCTACGAAAATTATAGCCCAGTAGCATGGGAATGCGCATCAATTCACTATAAGTCAACCCGGGGACAGAATGTACCTAGCACTACCATAGATTGCCCGAAGGCCACTTCACTTTTGCCAAAAAGGCCACTTTAACACTGGTCGGTACATTCAATATCATATGGTAGGCTTAAACAAATCACTTCACTCCATAGTGGACTTCTGAGGATTTTTAACATTTTAAACACTTTTTTTTTGCTCAAAGTATCGTTCACAATTTTCACTTATACAAATAGCATTATAAATGCTTAAACATATTTCTACACATTTTCTCATATCAATTTCATGAATAATAGAATATCCATGAATCTAAACGAATAGATAATATATTTTTTTGTCAAATAAAACTATTTAATAAATAGATTTGAACAGTAAATCAAAATGATAATTTTCCGATAATCTCATATACTAAATAATATTTATCTTGTAGAAGATAAATAGCTATCACATTCACATTTGTTAACAATTACTATAAATGAGCAGAATAACATGTCTGATCCATCATTTTTCTACACAAAAATAGAATTATCATTTAATAATATATAATAAAAATAACTAATGAGAAGAATTCTACTCACCTCAAAATATTTGCAACAGTTTGGAGATTCGTACTCCAAGAATTCCTACTCCTCGGTCAAACCTATAATCATACAAGATGCATAAAAACTAAAGATTCTATACTCAAAACTATTTTCGGTATAAAACTAATATTTCTAGATTCTAGGGGTTTTTTTCTAAATTTATTTCTATTTTTTTTAAAACTTGGGCCTAACAGCAAAACTTTCTAGTTTAAGGGCTAAAGGATAATATTTTTCATCAAATAATTCTCAACAAGGACATGCCTTAAAAGTTGGACTTAAAATTAATTTTGTACAACTTAAGGTCTCACGAATAATATTCCAGAAGCTTTAGGGGCTTTGGCTAATTTCCACATCTTCCTCATCTTACTTCTTCCATTATCGCCGCTTATGAACCCATATGGGTTTTATTGGGTTTGGCGGCCATAGAGGTCACCACCGGCGAAAGTTAGGTCCAAGATTTGACCGGAAGTCACCGAACATCGCCGGAGTGACGCCGGTGGCCAGAAAAGGTATTATCATTATATTTTTATTTGAAACAAAGAAAATAAACTAACCTGTTAGATGATCTAAACTTTCTCCTTCTTCCCCTTCCCCGATCCTCCTTCCTTTTCGTTTTTTTTTTTTTTTTGTAAACTGAAGATTTTGGGAATTTTTGAGTTTTATACATTTTCTATGGCTTTTGGGGTTCATAACCAATTAAATACTCCATTAAATCATATATTCAATTACAAACTCTTGGATTTCCTAACTCCCATATTAATTGTAAATTCTTTACTGTTTTTTTTTAGTTTGAAACTCTTCATATTCTAAATGAAAAACGGTACTTTACATCCTCCCCACCTTAAAATAAGTTTCGTCCTCGAAACTTACGTACCTTGGTTCTCAAAAAGTTGAGGATACTTCTGACGCATCTCATCGTCATGCTCCCACGTTGCTTTTCTTGTAGAGTGATTCTTCCATTGAACCTTCACATATCGAATAGTACGCCGCCTAAGTACTTGTTCCTTTTGATCTACAATGCATTCTGGTTGCTCCTCATATGTTAAGTCCTCCTTTAGCTCAATGGGTTCTAGTTCTATAACTTGATCTGGATCTCGAATAAATTTTCTTAGCATTGATACATGAAACACATTGTGAACTCCAGCCAAAGAAGGCGGTAAAGCAAGCCTATAAGCGACTTCACCAACACGCTGAAGAATTTCAAACGGTCCCACGAATCGTGGACTCAGCTTTTCTTGGATTCCAAATCTCTTCACACCTCTTCTTGGCGACACCTTTAGAAATACATGATCACCTTCTTGAAATTCTAAGTCTCTCTTCCTCCGATCAGCATAACTCTTCTGTCTACTCTGTGCATTTCGGACATGCTCTCTTATCAAGTAAATTTTCTCTATAGCTTGTTGCACTAACTCAGGACCAAGAATTTTTCTTTCTCCAATATCGTCCCAGTGTATAGGCGAACGACACTTCCTTCCATATAGAGCTTCATACGGTGCCATCTTAATACTTGATTGGTAACTATTGTTATATGCAAACTCTGCCAATGGTAAATGCTCCTCCCATGATCCTTTCAAATCAAGAATACAACATCTTAACATATCCTCGAGAGTTTGAATTGTTCTCTCTGATTGGCCATCTGTTTGTGGATGATATGCTGAGCTAAAATAGAGTTTACTCTGAAGAACTTTGTGCACACCTTTCCAATACTCTGATACGAATCTAGGATCTCTATCAGAGACTATTTCCACAGGTACTCCATGAAGTCTGACTACTTCAGCAACATACAACTTTGCAAGCTTCTCAAAGGAAAACTTCATATTGATTGGCAAGAAGTGAGCCGACTTAGTCAGACGGTCCACTATGACCCATATAGCGTTGTTACCTCTTGCAGATCTTGGCAATCCTGTGACAAAATCCATTGTAATTTTCTCCCACTTCCACATTGGTATGTCGAGATTTTGAGTTAGTCCGGCTGGTCTTTGATGCTCTTCTTTTACTTGCTGACATATTTCCCATTCTGAAACATATTTGCTAATATCTCTCTTCATATTATTCCACCAATATATCTCCTTCAAATCTTTGTACATTTTGGTTCCACCAGGATGCATTGTATATCCAGAACGGTGAGCCTCCTTCAAAATCTTCTTCTTCAATTCTGGATTATTCGGAACACAGAGTCGATTTCTGAACCTAAGGGAACCATCACCATGAATTAGAAAATCTGGTTGTTTACCATCTTCCACTCCTTTTCGGATGGCTTCTAAATCCAAGTCATCTTTTTGAGTAATCTTAATCTCATCAACCAGAGCAGACTATACCTGAATGCTATTCAATTCGGCCGATGGTTGTTGATATCGGATCTCAATTCTTATCCGATCCAAATCTTCCAATATATGCCTTTGTCGAGTAATGAGACAAGCTATATTATTCTTTCGACTAAGGGCATCAGCAACTACATTGGCTTTCCCTGGGTGATAATTAATACTAACATCATAATCTTTAAGTAGCTCTAACCATCTCATTTGCCTCATGTTCAACTCTTTTTGAGTAAAAATATATTTTAAACTCTTGTGATCGGTATAAATTTCACAATGCACTCCATAAAGATAATGTCTCCAAATTTTTAAGGAAAAAATAACAACCGCCAACTCTAAATCATGTGTTGGATAATTTTTCTCATAAGGTTTCTATATGTGGGAAAATTGCAATAAAGATAATAAAAGAAATTTGACTTGTATTCCTTTAATCTCGGTTACAACTTGATTACAAAAGAGAGGAGAACGAATCTGGTTCTCCCCTTTGTTTAAAACTGGGTTCTTCACGGTGGCGATGGAGTGCCTCCCTCGAATGCTCGCGTCGAGTTTGCTCTCCGTTGACGATCCGCACGTCTTGATTCACTGGAACGATACCTCCTCCTCACGATTTGACGTTGTGGAGAACTTGCATGGCAAGTTTGAAACTCTTGATGAGTTGATAACTCTGAACGAGTTTTGAAGAACTCTGTAAAAGAGCTGTTTTGAACCGAAAGATCGGTTGATAAGCTAAGGATAGAAGACTGTTGCTCCAGGATCCTTCGAGATCTCCTTGTCGCCGAATGTTGCCGAAGGATTCCCCTTTGCTGCCAAGTCTCAGATCTGAAAGAGCTCGCCGAGAGGATGCCCGAATACCCTCTGCTCCCAGATCCAAAAAGTCAGCCTTCAGTGGTTGATCCGAGCCAGGAAATTCTAACCCTTAACTCAGTTGAGTTTACTCGCTTTTATAGGGGATTAAGGGGGTGTAACTGCCCTCTAAATCCACTCCTAAGTGGGCGTGATTTCCTCAGATCGTGGGGAAAACGGTTCTGAAACCGTTCGACTCATATTTGAATGAGTCAAACGCCCACGTTGGTGTTCAGGACCCTAAACTCGCGTTTTAGAAATGAGACGCGAGGTTGGGTGTTGGCTGAACATCCAGAACGCGAGGGTCGCTCGTGTTTCACTTGTTGTAACGTGGGTTCGACCCTGGCGTTTTGATGTTGTAACGCGGGTTCGACCCTGGCGTTTTGATATTGTAACGCGGGTTCGACCCTGGCATTTTACTGTTGACACACGGGGAGGACCTCCGCGTCTTGATGTTGTTACACGGGGAGGACCTCCGCGTCTTGCCTTGAAGAGATTATCACCAAGTAATCTCTTTTTGTCATAGCGTTGCAAAGATCATTGTCTTGTAATCTTCATCTTGGCTCCTTGAGAATATGAAAGTCGTCAGATTGTAACTTCCATCATTGGTGTTTGATGGGGGATAAGCTATCTATTGTGATTTTTAGACAGCCTACAGAACCCCCTCCAAAGTTTTCGAAAGTTCGCGGTTGACTGGGACGAATTTTCGGAATACTTTGGATCTTAACTCTGATCTTGGAGCTGTTGATTCCTTGTCGTAAAGGAGTCGTTCTCTTCACTCGCTTCGAAGGCATCTTGGTTGAAGGGATTTGTCACATAGGACCTATATGAAGGTATGTGCCATAATCCTACTTCTGGAATGTGGGGGTGGACTCTGCATTTTGAACTTGAGACGCGAGTTTCACCCTTGCATGTTGAATTTGGAACACGTGTGTGACCTCAGCATTCGGTTTTTGCATCGCGGGTCTGACCTTAGCGTCTGACCTCAGCGTTTGATTTTCGCATCGCGGGTCTGACCTCGGCGTTTGGACTTGAAACGCGGCTATGACCTTGGCGTTATCATTTTTGTGACGCGGGTCTGACCCTGGCGTTGTGGTTTTTGCGACGCGGGTCTGACCTTGGCGTGTCGATGTGAGACGCGGAGGTGACTTTCATGCATTTTTGACTAAGTCTTTGAGACTTGTCTTCAGCTCATCTGTTTCAAGTCTCGGCTCTCATCCATTAAACTGATGAAACTGCAAACATGCATAGGATTTTTGGCAAACCCTCAGCCGTCAACGGATTTGATAAGCCTTTACTGACTACCGTTTGAATCGGGCTAGCATGTGGATTGTCTAAGTCCGTTCTACACGTAACGTTGTACTAAAAGAATAAACTCTCTTAGTCTTAGTGCTATGATTTTGAATACATAGACTTTGTCATTTTTACGGAAAAAGACTAACCGGCAACGCGTGTTAGGCGTAGACTTATCTCTTATTAGGGATCGAGATAAAATCCCCCATGCATGAAAAACATGGATTTTTGGTGCTACGATGTTGAATACGTAGGCTTTGTTACTATTTCTTCCTGTGTTATATTTTCACTTGAAACACTGAAAGAAAATCGGAAGTGCCAGAGGTGTAGTATTAACTTGGCATGAATTTTCACTTAGAGTGAAATTCAAAAATCTTCTTCACTACCACTAGGATAATTCCAGAAAATCTTTAATCCATTGGGGATTTTACAATGAAAACTTGTTATTCATGTTAAAGAAGAATTAACAAGTTCATTGGGGGGTTTTGACTGTTAGAGGTGTGATGTTAACCTAACAGTATTTTATGGACCTATCGCTCTATTGAAGAGAGTCGATAAGTTGATTTGGTTGTCAGAGGTTTGGTGTTAACATAACAGGATTTTGTTGCGATCGGAGCAACTTTGGGGACTTACCATCCTATTGACGAGGATTGATAAGTGGATTTGTCAGAGGTTTAGTGTTAACGTGATAGGATTTATGTTGCGATCGGAGCAACTTTGTGGACTTATCATCCTATTGACGAGGATTGATAAGTGGATTTGTCAGAGGTTTAGTGTTAACGTGACAGGATTTGTGTTGCGATTGGAGCAACTTTGTGGACTTATCATCCTATTGACGAGGATTGATAAGTGGATTTGTCAGAGGTTTGATGTTGTTAACGTGACAAGATTTGTGTTGCGATCGGAGCAACTTTATGGACTTATCATCCTATTGACGAGGATTGATAAGTGGATTGTCAGAGGTATAGTGTTAACGTGACAAGAGAATGGCCCATTTTGCAAGCCGACAGTTTAGAGACGATGGTTTCGTCATCAGCACCCTTAGGGGATTCACTTTAGAGATGACGTGAATCATCTGTCCGACTAGGTAATATCGCATCTTTTGAACTGCGAATACCAAAGCGAGACATTCTTTTTCGACCGGATTATACCGGTGTTCGGCTCCCATCATGGTTCTGCTTAAGTAATAAATGGCTTGCTCTTGCCCTTGATCATCGTTCTGGGCTAGTAACGCTCCTAAAGAATGATTCATAGCCCTCACATATAACAGGAATGGTTTTCCTGATATAGGGGCCACAAGAACGGGTGGTTGGGTCAGATATTTCTTGATCTCTTCAAAAGCCTTCTGGCATTCTTCATCCCAGACAAAGGATATGCCTTTCTTCATAAGCTTCGAGAAAGGTTGACAGCGTCCTGAGAGATTAGATATAAATCTTCGGATGTAAGCCAATCTACCTTGCAGACCTCTGAGCTCTTTGAGATTCTTTGGCGGCGGCATGTCTTGGATGGCACGCACCTTTTCTGGATCAAGAGAAATTCCCTTGGACGTGACAATGAATCCTAGGAATTTTCCACTTGATACGCCGAGGAATAATTTTGTCGGGTTCATCTTCAGTTGATGTGTTCGCATGATATCGAACATTGTTTTCAAGTCTGTAAGATGATCGCCCTTATGGTGGCTTTTCACCGCTATGTCATCAACGTAGCATTCTATCTTCTTACGTAGATGCTCGTGGAAGATAGCGTTCATTGCTCGTTGATAAGTTGCACCTGTATTTTTCAGGCCGAAGGGCATCACTGTGTAGCAATACACCCCCAGTGGTGTTCTGAATGCAGTATGCTTTTCATCTTCAGGGCACATCTTGATTTGATTGTACCCGGAGAATCCGTCCATGAAAGACATCCTTTCATATCCGCAGGTGTTATCGATCATGACGTCGGTAATAGGGAGTGGAAACTCGTCTTTCGGACAAGCTGCGTTAAGGTCACGAAAATCGATGCATATCCAGACCTTACCGTTTTTCTTGGGAACTGGAACAATATTGGCTACCCAATCTGGGTGTTGTTCCTCCCTGACAAAGCCCGAGTCTATAAGCTTTTTTACTTCAGACTCAATTGCTTCCATAATCTCTGGACGAAACCGGCGTTGCTGTTGTTTAACGGGTTTGGCATCCGGATCGATGTTGAGACGATGCATGGCCACTTTTAGGTCAAGACCAGGCATGTCTTCGTAATTCCAAGCAAAGACATCTATATATTCTCGAATGAGAGATATAAGGTCCTCTTTTTCGAACGATGATAAATCTTCAGCTATAAAGATAGGTTTAGGGTCAGATTCATCCCCCGTGTTGACCTGATCACTTTGTCTTCAGTGGGTGGTTCGCGTTGTTCGAAACGCATATCCCACAAGATGTTAAGACGTTTGATCCAAGGATCATCGGTTGATTCGATTAACTCTTCATCACCCCCTGCGTCTTCATCTGGATGACTAGCTGAAGCCATATTCACAGCCAGGTTTTTAAAGAAGGATCCAATACTGACATCGGACTCGTATGAAGATGTTCCGGATGAGTGGTCCTGACGCAGATAATTACTTATTTCATTCTCTGAGACGGCGGGAGGTGTGACAAATCCTAAACCTCTTCTGGTTTTTTGATAATAATCTGGGGGTTTCCCTTCAGGGGTTAGGGACATCCGAATTGGTGTTCGCCTACCTTTCCCAAAATTTAGACCTTGTTTTTCGTCAAAGTCATACCCCATTTGTTTCATTAGCCGGAGGGAGTTAGGTTCGTGATAAAGGAATTGAGGAACTCCATCGTCTTCCTCTGAACTTCCTCGTCTGAGTTGTTCAGGTTTGACTTTACCAAAACAGATCGGCTTCTGCCCTTTCCTTTTGGATGGGACTTTGAAGAAAGCCTTCTGTGCATCTTCTATTTCGTCATCTGAAACGAAGGATGACTCGATTGGCAATGTGAGCGATGCCTCTGTGCACAGTACATGCCATGGATTAGTACCTGCATTAGCATTATTCTCTATTTGTTTATTTTTAGAGGAAACATCAGACAAGTACGCCAAAATAAAATCTTTATTAATGCACCACTCGCCCTCACTCGGTACATTATTATTGCCCTCATCCTGACCCATTACATCAAAGTTTAACTCCCATGGACAATCTTCATTAAGATCTGGTTCAACATCAGCTTCATTGCCGCTGTCCACATCTTCTTTCTCTTGGCATTCGAGGTAAAAGACGGAGTCGGTATGAAAGTTTTCAACTCCTCTGAAAGGATATTTCTCCGCAATCAGGGTTCGAACTTCTCCTTCATCGTTGGCATATTTCATGACCTGATGTAGAGTAGATGGGACAATGCGGTTTGCATGTATCCATGGTCGTCCTAACAAAAGATTATAGGACGTGTCCGCATCTATTATGTAACAGGTCACTTCGGACTTAAGGTCTCCAATTTAACACCTGAGTTTGATCTTCCCCAGGGGCCGAGTGCTGTTTGCGTTGAACCCGAAGATGGTTGTCTGGGTGGTGTTCAGCCGATGCATAGGAATCCCTAAAACCTGCATGACCCTGTAAGGCATGATGCTGAGTGCTGAGCCCGGGTCAACTTGGACACGGCTGATTTCTGACGACCCAATGTACCCTGTGTAATATAAAGGCCTGTCATGCTGGTGTTTGACCTACATATCTTCCTAAGTAAAAGATATGCAAGGTAGGCTTCTTGCCGCTTGCAGACATTGTAGACAATGTTGGTCTTCAGAAGCTTCAGGAATTGGAGTGACTTGGGTGATGAAGCTCTCCGTATTCTTTAAGGCCTCGATCAGGGCTTCCTTGGTAGTTTTGGACAGCTTTAAGAGTTCATATAGGGTAATTCTGGCCGGTATATTGGCCAACTGTGCCAAAACATTGAATTGAAAGGGAGCACTTGACTCTCCGAGCTCCTGGTAAAGATTTTTGTTGAACCGGACCTCTTTTTGCTTCCCCTTGTCAGCCGGCTTTTTTGGTACAGAACCCCCAGCGTCTTGGGGCTGTTCTTCAGCTTCTTGAGTATTATGGTTGTAGTCTCTCAAGTAAGCTTTTCTTGACCGAGTGCCAGGGTTGCCTTCTGGGTAGGCCGCCAGAACAATCCTCTCTTCTTCTGAGTCAGTAAGAGGTTTGAGGTGGTCATCGTTCTCAGTAACGGAGGGGCTAATCATGTTGGATGACTTAGCCTTGCCTCCCTTCTTCTTGGACGAGGTGTTCGTCCACTGTTGATCTTTTAGCAGGTCAGGGTGGACCTACATGATTTCTCCTTTTGGAGAGGTGAGGGGTATCAACCCCCTGTCTTTCTGACTATGCAAATCGGTGTTTTTCATATGCATCTCCCCTTTGGGGATGGGAATGACACCATTTGTAGTGGTCACTGGTGGGAAGTCGTCGAATTGGACCGCTATCAAGTTGGTAGACACGGTCTTCTGCTCGGGCTTCAGGGTGAGCACGTTTGTATTTACCAGATTTTGTAGAATGTCTTTGAAGACGTAACATTTTCTGGTAGGGTGACCCAGGAACCTGTGATAACGGCAATAGTTGGGATCGTTAACTTTTCCTGCCTCATCTGGTTTCCTGACTTCGGGAAGCTGCAGTTTGTTGTTCTTCCGAAGTAATTGGAACAAGGTGTCCACATGTTCCTCTTTGAAAGAATACTGCTTGGGCTCTCTCTGTTGATTTGGCGCCTTGCCTTGCTTATTAGGCGGTGGTACTCGAGTGTAATCAGCTGCTAAAGTTTCTTTTCCCTTAGACCGCTGGGCGTTGTGTTGATTGCGTTGTTGTTGCGGCTTGGGTTGTGGCTCTTCTTCAGCTCTAACTCGCGCCACTATCTCTTCAGCTTGTTCTCCTTGTGAAACTAGCTGTCTCCAGGAGCGACACTCCGCTACCCCCATCTGAGCGAGGAGCTGGGTCTGCAGATTGTGCCTGCAAGTTTCAACTAAAGTTGATTGGGTCATACCTGACGTGCACCGCAGTGCCATGCTGCGGAATCTTTCGACATAGGTCTTGATAGACTCTCCTTTCCTTTGCTTAGTGGCGAGAAGAGTTGGGACCGAGACCTCTGTGTCGTCTTCAAAGAACCTGGCCAAGAATAACCTTTCCAGATCTACCCATTTCTGGATAGACCCGGCAGGCAATTTCATGAACCATTCAAAAGCAACTCCTTTAAGAGTGCCGATGAATAATCGGGTCAAGATGGCGTCATTTGCTACCACGTCTCCAGTCTGGGATTTGAAGTAGTAAATGTGCTAGTTCGACGATCCTGTGCCATCGAACGGTTGCAAAGTAGGGGCCTTAAATTTTGGTGGGTAGGGAGCTGTATCCCACTCGGCTGGATAAGGTCGTACCACTCCTTCTTCGTGGAGTTCGCTTCGTTGGCGATTGCATTGAGCCGAGCCTCCAATTTGTCCACTTTGGTAGACTGGGAATGCAGTTCTCTTTCTGTCTCCTTCTCGTTTTCCGAGGAGGATTCTAAGTTGTGAGTTTCGCGATCTGAATGTTCAGTCGGTTTTTGCTTTCCCTTTGATGTGGTTCTTCGGGACGATTCAGGTTTTTGGCCTTTTTCAGCGAGGAGCTGGGCCAACATATCCTTTACTTGGAGAAGTGTCTCCTGTTGCGCTTGGAGTATGACGTGATGTTCGTCGACTCTCTTAGCTAAGTCTTCATGGTTCCCTGTCGTATAAGCAGAGACTTCACGAGCCACAACAGAGTTGGAAGACTGAGATTCGGCTATTGCCGAGTGTTCATCATCTGAAACGATCCCTTTGGCTAATCTTTGGTAATTAACCGCGCGAATGGTTCCTGTACGAGTCCGGGTGTGTTGGTACACCCCTTCAAACTCTTCGCACCTTTCCCGAACAGTCGGGGAATGACTCCTTTGCGATTCTTCAGAATCAAGCTGTGAGGCTTTCCCTCGGCCAATCATATTGATAGTGACCTGAGGGTATTCAGATTCGGCTATCTTCTTTTTGTATCGGCGTTGTCGTTTGGCAGGCCTGACAACGTTTGTCAACCTGTCGAATACAAACTGCCGAGGTGCAGATGTGCAACAAGGGCACTCTGAAAGGACTGCCGAGATAAGCCTCTCACATTGGCATGAGTGAGTTGCTTATACTGTTGGTTTTCCTCTTGACAATAACTCCCGCAGATCAGGAACTTGGGAGGAAACTTTCCCCGGGTGTGGAGGCGGAGATGGAACCCCCTACTCTTGGGTAGGTGAAACTGGTTCTTGTCGAACGTGGATTTTGAAGCCACGCTGATTTTTCTGAACCTGGTGGACCTCTTGATGATCGCGTTCTTGAAGGATAACGCGAGGGTCGCGTTTGGATTTATAAACATTAGGCCGGGGCCTACGTTTAAATGTTGAAACAGACCCGCGAGGGTCATGTTTGTGTTGAACGCGCCCCTGAGGGTCGCGTTTGGTTGGTGAAACAGACTCTTGAGAGTCATGTTCTGTTTGAACGCGCACATGAGGGTCGCGTTTACTTTTGACAGTTTCCTTCTGAGAGCTGCGTTTGGAAGGGACAACGCGCCACTCAGGGTCGCGTTTCAGCTGTATCAGCCGAGGCTCGTAGTTGGGCTCATTGTCGCGAAGCGAGCGTTCTTCTTTAGGAACGCTAGGCTCGGGTAAAATTTCAGAAACGCGATCTTCGCGTTGAGCCAACATTCGGCTTTCACGTAAGTGTGCTCGTCGTATGGATCTTCTCCGTCTGCGAGCGGCGTTCTTCTTGGCTTGTTTCAAAGCCTTGGCAGCAGCGTCATTGATATCTATGGAGTTCATCTCCTCCACGGGCCGTTTATAGCCTGAAGCACGTGGTGCTGACGCGGATGTGGGAGCATCAACCAGCAGAGCCAGTTTGAGTTCTTGGCCGAAGGAGAGGGCTTTCTTCGGAGCTTCCACAACAGAGTTGATCTCCTTGGAGATCTTGTGGGTATCGCGCTTAGCCTTGGGGCTGAGCGATCCAGAGGATAAGGCTTCCTCATATTTTGCTTGATTAAACTCTACGACGAGAGTTTCTACAGTCGTTCCCATGAGGTGGACGTCGGACTGCGCCACCACTTCTTCATCGGAAAAGCATATCCCCAGCGGAGTCGCCATCTTTTGTATGTGGGAAAATTGCAATAAAGATAATAAAAGAAATTTGACTTGTATTCCTTTAATCTCGGTTACAACTTGATTACAAAAGAGAGGAGAACGAATCTGGTTCTCCCCTTTGTTTAAAACTGGGTTCTTCACGGTGGCGATGGAGTGCCTTCCTCGAATGCTCGCGTCGAGTTTGCTCTCCGTTGACGATCCGCACGTCTTGATTCACTGGAACGATACCTCCTCCTCACGATTTGACGTTGTGGAGAACTTGCGTGGCAAGTTTGAAACTCTTGATGAGTTGATAACTCTGAACGAGTTTTGAAGAACTCTGTAAAAGAGTTGTTTTGAACCGAAAGATCGGTTGATAAGCTAAGGATAGAAGACTGTTGCTCCAGGATCCTTCGAGATCTCCTTGTCACCGAATGTTGCCGAAGGATTCCCCTTTGCTGCCAAGTCTCAGATCTGAAAGAGCTCGCCGAGAGGATGCCCGAATACCCTCTGCTCCCAGATCCAAAAAGTCAGCCTTCAGTGGTTGATCCGAGCCAGGAAATTCCAACCCTTAACTCAGTTGAGTTTACTCGCTTTTATAGGGGATTAAGGGGGTGTAACTGCCCTCTAAATCCGCTCCTAAGTGGGCGTGATTTCCTCAGATCATGGGGAAAACAGTTCTGAAACCGTTCGACTCATATTTGAATGAGTCAAACGCCCACGTTGGCGTTCAGGACCCTAAACTCGCGTCTTAGAAATGAGACGCGAGGGTGGGCGTTGGCTGAACATCCAGAACGCGAGGGTCGCTCGTGTTTCACTTGTTGTAACGTGGGTTCGACCCTGGCGTTTTGATGTTGTAACGCGGGTTCGACCCTGGCGTTTTGATATTGTAACGCGGGTTCGACCCTGGCATTTTGATATTGTAACGCGGGTTCGACCCTGGCGTTTTACTGTTGACACACGGGGAGGACCTCCGCGTCTTGATGTTATTACACGAGGAGGACCTCCGCGTCTTGCCTTGAAGAGATTATCACCAAGTAATCTCTTTTTGTCATAGCGTTGCAAAGATCATTGTCTTGTAATCTTCATCTTGGCTCCTTGAGAATATGAAAGTCGTCAGATTGTAACTTCCATCATTGGTGTTTGATGGGGGATAAGCTATCTATTGTGATTTTTAGACAGCCTACAGTTTCAGTTGTCGAGAGCCATAAGCTATTACTTTTCCATTTTGCCTGAGCACACATCCCAAACCTTTATGAGAGGCATCACTATACAAAGTAAAATCTTCTCCTACAATTGGTATAGTGAGAATTGGTGCAGATATTAATCTACTCTTTAACTCTTGAAAACTCATTTCACATTCTTCAGACCAAACAAATTTTACTCCCTTTTGAGTCAAACGGGTCAAAGGTGAAGCAATATGAGAAAATCCCTCTACAAACCTCCGATAATAACCCGCCATGCCAAGGAAAACTACGGATTTCATGAACATTTGTTGGTCTTTTCCAATCCACTACTGCTTTAATTTTTGTTGGATCTACTGAGACTCCATCCTTCGAAATA
>BQKN01061195.1:61751-82277 GCA_022839385.1 Asparagus kiusianus | reverse complement strand
GTGCCTAATTAAATCATGGAGTTATTGACTCATATGATAGTGTCCTCCTTTATCTTTGTAATGCAGTGCATTACCACAAACCTTCTTTGCCTAATGCCTGACTGAATCCATTGCTTTTATCTTTGTAACAAATTGCATTAGCGCAACCTGATTGTGTCCTTGCCTTTATATTTGTGATGTAGTGCATTAATGCAACCTTCTCTGCCTAATGACTGAATCTGTTTGAAACTCGAACTTCAGATATATTTTCATGCAATGGCAGTGCCAATCAAATCATGAAGTTATTGACTCACATAAACAAGACTTAGACCAGATCATCACGGTGGTCTCTGATACTAACTTGTTCTGCAAGATGGAGTTCGAACTGTGGGGAGTTAATAATGGATTACACAAACTTTATCCCTAATGTGAGACATGAGTTGAGTTCAATCACATAGGAAGCGTCCATATTCTCACTTTATTTTAAATATGAAAACGGAATCTTAACTCCACCCAACCGTTAACTCAATGTTTAGACCAAATGAAACAACTGGATGTGGGACATGAATCAAGCATTTTAAGAAACTTCCCATTCAAGTAACCTAGAATAGACTTCTCCATCATAGCTCCAGTTACAGGTAATACACCCACTAAATTAGCAAAAGGAGAGATAAATGTGTGCAGATGCTGAAAATGATTGTTAGTATAAAGATTACCTGCGCTTTCTGTGAGGGAGTTACGCGGCAACAGATTGCAGTCCTTGAAAGAATCGCCAGTTCAGTGAAAGTTTCTAAGGCCACACCATCTACGACAAATGCTAATTCCTGCTGCAAGCATGAATATCAGCGAAAACGTATTCTAAAGAGAATCAGCAAAAGAATTAAGAATGTATAATGTCAACATTTTGAATGCAAATATCAACAGAAAATCGTCAATTGGGGAGAATGCCTTGAAGAACATTGGAAGACGAAGCAGCACCCAAAGAGAGTGCTAATATAAATGGCAATATGTATAATTAGACGTGAAGTTAGAAGACATAAATTACTTGAAGAGATAGAAGTACTACATGCATATAGTTACAATAATTACAAGGCCAAAGTTGTCCTAAGAAAACAAAAAAAAAAGTGCATCGCTGTAATGAGCTAATGAAAAATAAACTGAATATTACTGTGCCCCACAGACGAGCTAAAGCGCGTGCATCGCTGTAATGAGCTAAAGCGCGTGCCAAAAAGTTTTTTCCCATTAAAAATTGCACCCAAGAGTAGCGTGGCTGGTGACAGGGACTGATGAATGCTTTTGTTTAACGGTTTTTCTATAGAGTGCCCTTGGGCACTTTATAAGAGAGGAGAGAGATAGAGAGAAATGAATGAGGAGGGGGTCCCCTGATTTGCATTGGGATATTCTCCTCATTCATTTCTCTCTATCTCTCTCCTCTCTTATAGAGTGCCCAAGGGCACTCTATAGAAAAACCGTTTGTTTAATGCACACGTTGCTCTGTGATGCTTTCTTTAATGCTCACGTGAAACACTCATTTCATCTCTGCGATGCTTTTTTTACAATTTATCACGCTTTGGCAGAGTAAATGTGGTAGGTTGCAACTATCAGAGCCATGCCGTGTCATTATAATTGTTTGGTTTAACTTATAAAAAAAATTCTTATAGTTGTAATTGTTTATACTACTTTTAACTTTTTCTATTAAAAGTTTACACTACAAGGGTTACTTACAATTTCATCTCTGTTGTCTTTATTCTATTAAAAAAACTATAAGGGTTACTTACAATTTCGTAACGCAAAGTTTACACTAGTTGTAATTTTGACACCACAAATTTAGTTTGCACATTTTTAAATTTTGACATCTCAAAGTTTCTCTTCAACACTTTCATACCTCAGAGTTCACATTTTTTTGAACTTTATACCCACTTTGTTTTTGACACTTTGATAGCCTAAAATTTGGAATAGCAAAGTTAAAAAAAAGTGTAAACTTTGTTTTACGGTAATTCGCCATCTAAAGATAAAAATATCAAAAAACTATCTTCGTAGGCCAAAAAAGCTATGGCCCAAGCCGGCTTAGCCGCCCAAAGCCCAGCCAAAAACAAATCAATCGACCCACCGAGCGACGAATCATCTTTACCGACGCGAAGTGCGGGATCAGTCGACCCCTCATAATCAAGACGACTCCTCAAGAGTCTGTCCGCCTCATAATCCAGACGACTCCTCATGTATTCAACTCGACCATCTACTCGGCTGTCTCCTCGACCTGAAACTCACTCGACTATCGGGTCGACAAATCATATGGACGATTCGGAAACCAACCCATCTCTACTGAGGGGATAAAATCCAACTCAGCTCTCTTCAGATATGCATCAATCGACACTACAGTATTGATTGATCCCATCAAAATCTCAACTTTGACAAATCTTAGGCATAAACATCTTACTCTGCTCACAAGTCACTTCCCAGATATCACTAAGATATCCCCTCCTATGCTCGAATGACTTCCCTTTCAATCGTCAGTCGACATCTGTAAAGCAAAGAATAACTAAACAGTCAGCCTATCTTCTGCCATGCCTCATCTGTCAAAATCCAGGATATGTTGGAAATATCCTCTTCTGTGCTTGAATGACTTCCGTTCCAATTGCCAGCCGACATCTGTAAAACTGAGAATGATTCAGCATCCTATCTACTCATCCCACCACCTCTCCCTATGCGTAGTCAAAGCCGAGGGTTAGAATCTCAGAGGCGAAGGACTATAAAAAGGAGGAAGGAGGGTACAGACAGGAGGTTCGGTTTTTTCTACTTTCTACTCTCTGCTCTTTTCTTTTAATATTGACTCTATTAAGAGACTGAACCTTCATTAAATTTGGAGGATTTTCTCCGAAAGGATCTATTTTCTCTTCACTAATGGCTCAAAAAGAGTACCCCCTAAAAAAAACCTCAATGGTCTCGGGACTCTCCCTCAACCCCCACTCAAGCTCACTAGCTGACTTGACCGTCGAATGTACCATGGGGGAAACAAGTCCCGCCCTCTTACAGGTTTGTTCTTCTTGTTTATGCAGCAGAATCAGGAATTCCAGTCTAAGGATCGGGCATAAAGTCGGAGGAGGAGTCAGCCCCATCTCTCATCCTCTCACTCTTCATCATCCACGGACAGCTCTCATCAACTGTGTGATATCAGACATCAACAATTTGTCGTCTACCGTGGGACCAACTTCCTTCTCTGAGAAGACATGCACAATTTTGAGCGGGGGCCAGATCTTATTTATCCTTGAAGAACACTGGAATTGCATCATTCAAGCTAAACAAAGCCTAGAATCGCATCATTCAAGCTAAGGAGGATTAGCCTATGGCTATGAGGAGCCAACATAGACGTAGCCCTCAACGGCTTCAACAGCTTTCTGGGGAGTATTTACCAAGCAGACCATCCACCAGAAGATGGACTCGCTACCAGAACCCCGAGAGCCCTCCTAAGAAAAGACACACTAGTATGGTGCTTGTCTAGCTTGAAAATGAAGCACATGCTTCTTATCATCGCCACATATGAACTCCCCCTCCTGGACCGCCAAGGAGCTTGGAGTCGGATCACAAAACAAAACCTAGCCTCCAATGAGGGTTATGATCAGATCCAATATCAATTGAGCTCCCATCAGTAACAGGTCATTCGAGCTCAGGAGCAGTGATTAAGTTTGTGGCAGGCTCCTCGGACCATCGCTGCCTTCCGAAAGTTCCTACTTGTTAAGGATGGGATAGCGGAAAAAACGCGGAGGGCCACCTGATAATCACCTCCTAAGGAAATCCAGTCCTGGCCCCTCGGCAGAAGCTCGAACCACCAAAGTCAAAGCAAGCACAAGTGGTCAAAGCATGCGACTCGAACTCTCCCTACAAGAAGGTTCCTCCATTCACAGGATGGTCCAGTCGTTGCTATTCGTGGAATCCCCAAGGGGAAACTATGATCCCATCAAATTCCAGGGAACAAAGCACTGGCATCTGGGGTTCACCAACAAGAATCCCCCATCACAAAAGTTGCCCGGTCTCCTGTTAACACCAACCTCCGAAGGCTCAATCAACTGGACACTGGCCATACAGGGCAACCAACGGTGGTGAAGCAAGATCTGTTAAAAATAACCACATCCACCGTCGGCCTACAAAGACCTCAACAAAGACTCAAGTTCAGAGAGGTCCTGGCCGATGAGATGGAAAATATGTTGACAACTCAGCGACATTTAAGGCCAAACAGCTCGCCCTCCAAAGAGAGCAACATCCGACTCCGGATATTCAATGACCGGCGGCTTAGTGCCCTAAGTCACACAGTAGCGTAGAGCAACGACTCACCCTCGTCAAAACAGGAATGTTCAAAGACCACAAGAAACAACCAAGGAAGCTATGACTAGGTGGCCTTGTTCCCTGCAAAAGACAGCCTTCAAAATACATATGAACATAGAACAAGAATTTGACGCTATTTAGACGTTAAATGTTGATAAGTTGAGCTCCATGATGTACAAATTTCAATAATCAATGATAATAAAAAAAATATCAAAGACCTAGCCAAATCTTAAGGTTTCTAGGCATTCGGCTTCTAAGTTGGATTTAAAAGACCTTAGCACCTTATCAGGATAAGCCCAAGGCACAACGACTCCTCAGTCGGATGCAAAGCCCTTGGCTCCCTACCAGGATAAACCCAAGGCACAATAGCTTCTCAGTTAGTAATCATGTCCTTGGCACCTTATCAGGATAAGCTCAAGGCACAACGACTCCTCAGTCGGATTCAAAGCCCTTGACACCTTATCAGGATAAGCCTAAGGCACAACGACTCTTTAGTCGGATGCAAAGTCCTTGGCTCCTTATTAGGGTAAGCCCAAGGCACAATCGGTGGTCGATTCCTCTTGCTCTCATCGACCATCAGGATCAAGCCCTTGGCACCTTATCAGGATAAGCCCAAGGCACAATGACTCCTCAGTCAGATGCTGTGACGCCCATGGGTTCACACAAGGCTGCAGTCCAAGGTGAAACCTAGAATATCAAACCTGTCATGTACCACACCGTGTAATAACATGTTTCACCATCATAATTAACATCTCTCTAGTAGAGTCAACAATAGGTATAGGTACAAAAGCAAGTAAAAGATAATACAGGTGATAACTAATGAAATGATAACAACACAGATATCTCATCATCCAACATACAGGAATACATAATCAATGTCTGAAATGAATAAACTGAAGTTCTTAACAAGTCTTAAATACAACAAGTCTGAGTAAAGGAAATAAGGCGCACAGCCTTTACAACTTTTAGAATAAAACTCCCAAATGTCTAAATAAAAGTCTATAGTGGAGCTCAAAAGAAAATATAACTAAATAGACAGCTAAAGCTAAAATGCATCGCCATCAATCTACGACTCTCCGGGCTCCTGGCTCGTTACCTTAAAGGGGGAGGGACAATGAGCGTCAAAGCGCTAGCGAGCAACATCACAACCAACCCCAAGGGATAGGGCTCGTTGTATATAAAAATACAATTATTACATAATAATTTAATATCATCAATCCTAGCAAATGAGGGGTTTTAGTATTTAGGAAACTACAACACGAGCATAGGTACGTCGAGCGAAATAATCCAAATGTCACGCCCCGCTTTCCAAAATACCTGGGAATCAGAACGTGAACAAGCTCGCGACGTATTAGATTGAGAAGAAATATGCACTATTTTTTTTTCTCTTTTCTTTTCTTTTCTTCTCAATCCAATACGCTAAGCGTCTAGAATAAATATAACACGAAGTCACAGGTCCCCGATCACAATAGCAAGAATATAAAGACAACTCAGAATAATGAATAGACATATCATCAATGGTAAATCATCCCAGACATAAAATATGGGTCAAACACGCCCTTATTACAAAAACAGTTCAACTAGGAATAAAATACATAGTCCATAATAGAAGTACTGATAAAATAACTAAATTCATTATCAACTAAAGAAATACTGTAAAAGAGTTCTAGTGCCCATCAACTACTACAGAAAGAAAAATCTAAGCTTCAGATGTTCTTCTAATCCATCTGGAAGACCTTACTGCTGCAAATCCTCTGGCTCCTGTACTATCCCGAACTGAGGCTGTCCGTCTCCTAAATCTGACGTACACCCAGAAAATAGGAGTACGTCAGCGTGTGAAACACACGGCAAGATCCCCCAAGCCAGGAACAATACAATAGCAATAATGATAATATATGCGTATTCAATGCTATAACGGAAATAGAAATAGAACATGTGATGACAATAATAACGTTAGAGGCGTACAACGGGAATACTAATAATCAGAAGAATCCAAGTATCAACCAAGTAACAAGATCATACCATAGATGGAATTAATATTTAAAAATCTACAACAAGAGACGCAGTACGTCGAGCGAAATAATCCAAACAAGGAAACCCTCATATATATACCATATGTCTCTAATTGTAGATAATTAAATATTAACCCCAATTTATGTATGAAAAGAACACAACTAGCCGTCCTATCACAACTCACTGGTTCACATCTCACTAGAGTCAAGGTTCATATTCTCGGACAATCGATTGTTCACCAAATCATTTACGTACAACTTTTCACTACCCCCCTCAGACCCACGCCAGTGCTACACAGGAATTTCACTGGTGCGAGCCTGGAAATAATCAACAAGCATAATATCACGTCACCTCAGACCCACCCCAACGCTACACAGGAATATCGTTGGTGCGAGCCTGGAATAATCAACAATCAACATCACTGCACCTCAGACCCACCCCAACGCTACGCAGGAATATCGTTGGTGCGAGCCTGGAATAATCTACAATCACATCACCGCACCTCATACCCACCCCAACGCTACACAGGAATATCGTTGGTGCGAGCCTGGAATAATCAACAAGCATAATATCACATCCGATCACTTAAACCAGGAATTCCCCATCTCTCGCTCTTCTAAGTCAACAACCATAATCCACACTATAACTCGGGTTCACCACCTAAACTCAGTCAACGCACACACACGTGTCACTAAGTCTGTTCACGACGCGCGAGGCTACTAAGTCATGAACTTCTAGGAGGTCTCAAACACAACCAGGAACAATAATAATATGGCTACTTCTATGCAAATACCTTAAAATAGAACGCAAAATATAAAACACAATCATAAACAGTAAAAACATACATGCATTCCAGTTTCATTAATATCTTGTTATTCGAATCTCAAAACCACTCATAAAAATTATACGCAGCTAAAAATAATATCGAAATTAACTATGGTTAAAAGAAAACTAAAATTCGTTATCGTTTTGCACATGAAATGTCATAGTCTACAACTACCAACACAAAATCATAAATTAAGCTAAAATCCAAAATAAATAATCCTCTTTGTAAATAAATTCCTCTAAATCATCATTAATATCAAAACTGATCTTTTTTTTTATAATTCCTTTTAAATTATTATTTTTTTCTAAATAATTCTGTTCTCAAATAAATTCTTTTTAATTAATACAATTATCCAAAAATAATTCCAATGTCGAAATAAATTCTTTTAATTCATAATAATTATTCCAAAAATACTATTTGTCATATTACTACGATGTATTTAACATTCTTCATCAAACAATCTCACGCATGTAATAATACCACGACATACAACAAAATTGTAATGCGATCTATCTATGCATATAATTAAATTCACATATCTAAAATTAAAATGATAGTTAATGAGCAAGAGGGATCTTGTCTCGGGGTTTTGTCGAACAAATCGACGCTAACGACGTGGGTCGAATCTGACACGATGGTGCGGGACGTCGGGGAACTCCGACGAGGGGCTGCGGGATCTCGACGACGTCGACGGGGAGGCGAGGGGCGTTGGGTAGCGGAGGAGGAGCACGACTGCGGGGTTGCTGGACGTGGGAAGCCGCTGTGATGGCCGGAGGCGGCTCAGGGCGGCGCTGCGTGGTCGGAGGTGGGGACGAGCGGCGGGTTGGTCGGAGCAACGGGTCTGGGCAGCGTTCGCCGGCGACAGGGAGGAGGTCTGGGTGGTGCAGGGCTCTGGTGGGGTGCTCGGTGGATGACGGCGGCGGAGGACAGGGGCGTGGAGGCTGCTGCTGCTGGTCGGGGTTGATGGGTGCGGCGATGGCGGTTAGGGTCGACAGAGGCAGCGAACAGCGGGGAGTGGAAGGCCGATGGGGGCTGGGGTGGCGAGTGGGCTGCTGTCGGGCTTGGCTGGTCGGAGCGGAGGCGGGTTGGGGGAGGAGCAGCGGTCTCAGGCGGTCGTGGGCGTCGGGGAGAGAGAGGGGGCGGCGAGCTTGGAGGCTGAGCGGGTCGGGGAGAGGTGGAACAGGAGGAGGCTTGGCGAGCGGAGGAGGGGGTGGTTCAGGTGGTGCACGGCGACGAGCGGAGATGGCGGTGGTCTGGGCGGCGGTTTGAGGCGAGCGGGTTCGGTGCTGGAAGAGGCGGCCGGATCTGGAGAGGCGGTCGTGGTGCTCGAGCGGCGGAGGAGGACGGCGGTTGCGGCGAGGTTGGCGTGCGGGTCGGGACGGCGCGGAAGCGGCTGAGGTCGGAGGCGAACTCCGGTGGGTCGGGTTCGGGTGCAGGCGGTGGTTTCACGCGGTTTGAAGAGGAAGAGAGATGGAGATAGAGAGAGAAAGAAAGAGTACGGGGTGATGGAAAATAAGAGGAGAGAGAGGATTGGAGAGAGAAAGTGATGAGCTGGATTTGAGATATTTTTGGAGAGAGAATTTTATCACGGAAATCAAGTGGGCAAGTATGGTATGAGGATAAACGTGATTATGAGGTGATTGGGGAGTGATTAGGGAGTGATTATGGCTGATTGGGAAAAGAATTTGGAAGGAATTCAAATTCAAATTAGAGGAAATTAAGAGGGAGAAGATTATGACACATATTTGTAAGATATTCATAATAATAATATTAATAAATAATTAATAACTAAGTATTCATATATTTGTATATGTACTAAAGTACCAAGCTCAAAATAACAAAATTATTAATAGTATCAATAGTTAAAATAATTATTTAAAATATTCATTGTAACTATAAATTAACATTTCACAGAATTAATAATTTCATGACTATATTATTTATTTATTTATTCATATTATATCAAAAAAAACATTATAATAATAATTAACCATATAATAACATTAATAAATAATTAACAGCTAAATATTTATATATTTACTTATGTACTAATATATTAAGCTCAGGTTTACATCAAATATAATAAGGTCATTAATAATATTAGTCACCAAATGATTATATATAAAAAAAATCACTAAACCGTAAATTAATATTTAGCAGAATTAAAAATACAAGACTATATATTTTATTATTTATTTATTTTAAAAACTCAGAAAATTCCTGAAATTAGGAAAAATATTAATAAAATATATTATATTATTTAAATACTAGAAAATTTTATTTAAATACGTATCAAAATTCACGGTTGTTACACCAAACAAGGAAACCCTCATGTATTTACCTTGTATCTCAAATTGTAAATCCCTAAATACCAAACCTAAAATCTAATACTGGAACCAAAAAATTAAAAGAAAACAAAACCCATCTCTACTTCTAAACATAGTGTCATGTCAAACTCACATGAGTGTCATGTCCGAAAACGATTAAGTATCCAACACAGACTACATAGATTAAATGTCCAACACATGGTGTAAGGACCATGAATTTTAATACAAGTTAAAATAAATTTTTAGTATTTTAAAATATTTAATTATGATTTTAAAAAGAGTATTTGTATTTTTCTTGAATTTCTATAATTTTCTATGATTTAAAGTCTAAGTTTTATATTTATTTAAATGATATTAATATTTATAAATTAATTTTATATGGTGAAAATTTATGGAATTTATCTGTTGCGTTATCGATGCTATTACATGTCATTTTAAATAATACGTTGTATTATTTTTATTGTTACGTATATTTTCGTATAATATGTTGTATTATTAATTACGTATTATTTATATAATTTGCTGCATTATTTCTACTGTTACATATTATCTGTCGTATTAGTATAACTTGTACGTTTTACTGGGTATATAATTATCCCATAATTATTTGATTTTAAATATAAGTAAATATATTTTATTTATTAATTATTCTCGTTTAATTATACAATATGTGTAAATTTTGACTATTTCGTATCAACTGTTGTATTAGCACAATATGTACGTTTTTATTTGTAGATAATTACTCTGTAATTAGTTTAATTTTAAGTACCTATAATTAATTATTTTAATTATTTTAGCTAAATACCTAAACCCTAACCCTAATTTTTAAATCGTATATATATATTACCCCCTCTCTCTACTGTTCATTCCCCCGCCGCCTCTCTTTTTCTCTCTCTCTCTCTTCTTCTCTTCCACGAAACCACCCCGACGCCGCCACCCCCTTCACCACCGCCGCGAGTTCCTCCGCTAGCCACGCCGCCTACCCTCTCTCTCCTTGTTTCTCTCTCGTCCGCACACCCCACCCTCGCCCACCAGCACCGCTGCCTTCACCGCCCTATGTCGACGAACCCCGCAGCACCGCCGGTCGTCGCCAGCCTCTCCGACAGCCACCCAGCACCGCAACCAGCCCCGACCACCTCTCCACCGCCTGATCCCAAGCCCTCGACGCCGCCGCTCAGCCCAGCAGCCCCCCGACGAACCTGACCGCCGTTCAGCCTCCGCCAGCACCTCTGGCCGCCCGCGAGCCGCCCCACCACCTCAGTCACCGCCCCGCTCATCTCCGGATCCGACGAACCCGCGCCCCAGCCCCTCGACCCGCTGTTCGCCGCCTCCGTCGAACCCGACCACGCCGCTGTCACGTTCGTCGCCACGCTCCACCGTGTTGGATCTGATCTCGCACGACGACGTCGATTCGTTCGATAAATCCCGAGGCAAGATCCCTTGCTCATCTTGTCATTACTTAGAATTTTATACTTGTTATGAATTATCTGCATATTAATTTGTGTTATAATCATCTGTGTGGGATTGATTGATGATTAATATTAAATAACTTATAGTAATATGATGAATAATATTTTCAGAAGAGTTATAGTAAATTATGAGAATTTGTTTGGCAAAAGAATTATAGTTTTGATCATTATTATGAATTAAAAGAATTTAGTTGGCAAAAGAATCATTTTTAGATAACTATGATAATTTAAAAGAAACTATCTTGGAAGAAGAATATTTTTAGAATAATTATAAATAAATTAAAGGAATTTATTTTGAAAAGGGAATTATTTTAGATTAATTTTAATTAGAAAAGAAATTATTTTGCAAGAGAAAATATTAAAAAGAATGTTTTTAGAATTATTTAAAAGGAGTTATTTTGGAAAATAGAATTATTTTTGGATAATTATAACAAGAAATAAAAGATTTATTTCGGATAAGGAAATCATTTTGAAGTAGATAAACAAAGGATTATTTTTGACTGGGTGATTCTCATTTTAATTATGTGATATGTCATGTTATCGTTGTGCATGATTGATTGTACTTATTGTTTGCCATTGTGTTGAGAACCCCTAGCAGTTCATGATTTAGTGACCTCGTGCGTCATGAACAGACTTAGTGACATGTGTGAGTTAGGTGGTGAACCTGAGTTTCAATAAGGAATATGGTTGATTTAGAAAATACAAGAGAGTTGGGATGGGAAAGTCCATGTTCATGTGATCGGATAAGGCTGTTGATGTATCTTTCAGGCCTCCCCATGATCCAGTGTAGCTTGGGGTTGGTTTGTTGGGTCAAAGTGGAGCTAGTGTAGCCACTTTGGTCCGTGAGCTTGATATTCACCTGATTCTTGCTTGAGTTCGAACAAGGCCGGAATCGGATTGCGTGTAGCCCTCTGACCGATCCAGTGTAGCGGCGTATTGGGTGCACGTAGAGGATTTGTGAACAGTCAGTTATCCGATGATATGAGTGTTGACTCTATGTGAGATGTGGACCAGTGAGTTGAGATAGGATGGCTAGTTGCATGACCTTGTTTCTTGATAGGTGAGATGTAGTCTAGTTGTGTTTCTTTCCATACATAGATCGGGATTAATATTTAATTATTTACAATTCGAGACATATGGTATATACATGAGGGTTTCCTTGTTTGGATTATTTCGCTCGACGTACTACGTCTCAAGTTGTAGATTCTTAAGTATTAATTCCATCTAGTTGTATGATCTTGTGACTTGGATGATTATTCTGATCGCTTGCTGCATGATCGATTTGTTGGTTGATCTTGTTGGATTTCCAGATGTACGTTTCCTTTATCATTTCTACTGTCGTATAGTTTTCTGCTTGCATTTTCGTTCGTTCTTTTCTTTTGTGGGGTCTTGCCGTGCGCTATGCACCTGACGTACACCTGTTCTCTCTGGTGTACGTCAGACTTAGATGAAGAACATGTTCAGTTGGGCGATCGCTAGGAGCCAGAGGATTCACCGCAGGAGTACATTGAAGACGGTGTAACAGAAGAAGCTGAAGCTTAGTTATTGGTCATCCGTTTTCTTTTGTACTACCTTCCATTTCTAATTGATCAGTGTATTTAGTATCTCTTCAGTATTCATTTGTTCAGATATGTATAAGGGCATGTTTGACCCGTATTTTATGTCTTGGATGATATTCATTTGTGATATGTACTATCTTATTCTGAGTTGTCTTTATATTCTTGCTATCTGTGATCGGGGACCTGTGACTTCGCTTTGTTTTATTTCCAGACGCTTAGCGTATTAGATTGAGAAGAAGAGGTCTAGCACTTATCTCTCCTCAGTCTAGTACGTCGCGGGCTTGTTCACGTTCCGATTCCCTGGTATTTTGGGAAGCGGGGCGTGACACATGGACTGCATGAAGTAAATGTCTAACTCATGGACTGAAAGTAACGAGTGTCCAACGCATGGACTGAATATAACCAAGGTCCAATGCATGGACTAAATATAACCAATGTCCAACGCATGAACTGAAAGGTAGTACATGTCCAACACGAGGACTGAGTGGAATGAGTGTCCAACACGAGGACTAACTGGTAAGTAAAGTGAATGTCCAACACGATGACTAAATATAAATTATATAAAGTGTAAGTGCCGAATATATGTATATATACACAAAAGATACACATAGTCTCATGTCACACGTGCCTCGATGTGCGGATCGGTGCTTGTGTCAAAAATCAACTCACATGTACAGATAAATCACTAACATTGTAAACTAATATCAGCTAAGCGAGACGAACACTTGAACACACTAAAAATATACAACAAAACAACAGTGGCCAAAGCTGTGCGGCGGTCGATCGCAGAGGCCACTCCGGTCGACCGCGCACAGAGCAGAAACAATCTGCTCGGCTAAAGCGACCCGCGGTCGACCGCCGCTCCCACCGCAGTCGACCGCGTAGAGGGCAGATGGTCTCTACCCTTTTGCGCGCCCAGCGGTCGATCGCCGCGTCCACTGCGGTCGACCGCGAAGCAGACAGAGGGCCAGTAAGGGTTTCTGTCAGCTTTGAAACAATTACAAAATTGATGATTTCTATGCTAACAATAATCTAATATTTACCAAAATGTCACATGGCAGAAAGCTACAAATTTAAACATTTAAAATTTATTACCAAGATCTCAAACATATTTAAACATGATTTAAATATGGTTAAATCAATAAAACCGAAATTTACTCTTATTAAAACATCTTCAGATCTAGATCTCTTTAATAAAGTTCGTTGGTGAGCTTTTCAAAATTTGAAACATTTGATTTTCACATCATATGTCTTAAGGGTCTATTGTATATACAAAAATACGATTTTAGGCTCAATGAAAACGGATTAAAACTCAAATAAAACATGAAGAACAAAAAGGGATGAAGTTGGGCGAGATGTTACTCGCCTCTGATGAAAACCAAGCTCCTAGATCTGTAGGAGAACGATTCCCTTTGCTGAATCCCACCAAAAGTTCGCTGGAAATCCTTCGAAACTCCTCCAAAATCACCCAAAATAAGAACTAGGGTTTGAGGGGAGAGAAGGGGGGCTAGGGTTCTGATTTCAGATGAAAAAGAGGGTTCTCTTGGGTATAATAGTATATATACTAACCCCACAACCCGACCCGAACCCGACCCGAAACCCATTAAGACCCAAACTGAGAAAAGCTCTCTGTCTGTTGCGCGGTCGACCGCCGTGCCCAGCGCGGTCGACCGCACAACAGGAGAAACATATCCTGAGTGCCCGACTGCTGTGCGGTCGACCGCCACGGCCATCGCGGTCGACCGCGCAGCAGAAAAATTGCCTGATTTGATTGTTTGTCAACATGTTGATATCCACATGATTCCTCTCACATAAAAAACACTTATTTGCTTCTCAAACACTGTTTATCACATTCCTCTATGGCATATATAATTATTTATCATAAAAGAATTATTTATCACTAAAATTCACATATATTCATTATAAAAAAATTACGGGGTTCTACAGATGCAAAGCCCTTGGCACCTTATCAGGATAAGTCTAAGGTACAACGACTCCTCAGTCGGATGCAAAGCCCTTGGCTCCTTATCAGTGTAAGCCCCAAGGCACAACCAGTGGTCGATTCCTCTTGCTCCCATCGACCATTAGGGTCAAGCCCTTGGCACCTTATCAGGATAAGCCCAAGGCACAACGACTCCTCAGTCGGTAAGAAAGCCCTTGGCTCTTTATCAGGGTAAACCCAAGGCACAACCGGTGGTCGATCCCTCTTGCTCTTATCGACCATCAGGGTTAAGCCATTGACTCCTTATTAGGATAAGCCTAAGGCACAACGACTCCTCAGTCGGATGTAAAACCCTTGGCACCTTATCAGGATAAGCCTAAGGTATAACGACTCCTTAGTCAAATGCAAATCCCTTGGCTCCTTATCAGTGTAAGCCCCCAAGGCACAACCAGTGGTCGATTCCTCTTGCTCCCATCGACCATCAGGGTCAAGCCATTGGCACCTTATCAGGATAAGCCTAAGACACAATGACTCCTCAGTCGGTAACAAAGCCCTTGGCTCTTTATCAGGGTAAGCCCAAGGCACAACCGGTGGTCGATTCCTCTTGCTCTCATCGACCATCAGGGTTAAGCCCTTGGCTCCTTATTAGGATAAGCCCAAGGCACAATGACTCCTCAGTCGGATGCAAAACCCTTGGCACCTTATTAGGATAAGCCCAAGGCACAACGACTCCTCAGTCGGACGCAAAGCCCTTGGCTCCCTACCAGGATAAGCTCAAGGCACAACGGTTTCTCAATCGGTAATCAAGTCCTTGGCACCCTCTCAGGAATAAACCTAAGGCACAACCCTTTGGTCGACTCCCACAGTCGCCTCTTGGCCTTAGGATAAATTTGAAGACCTTAGTGCTAAACCTACGGGTTGTCATCTAATCATAATGGGCCTTACAACCACTCGCACTAAGGTACGATTTCTGCAAACATGACAACCCATCGACATAAACTTCGATAAATAAGTTGTCAATCAGC
Source organism: Asparagus kiusianus (assembly GCA_022839385.1). Taxonomy (NCBI): domain Eukaryota; kingdom Viridiplantae; phylum Streptophyta; class Magnoliopsida; order Asparagales; family Asparagaceae; genus Asparagus; species Asparagus kiusianus. Next base: position 66,817 of record BQKN01061195.1, on the reverse strand, counting down.
TTGCTCAACCAAGCACAAAACATTCAAAGTGAATTAATTGTAGTTGCCTACATATGGATCGACAGTATGCAATTAATTTACTCAAACTACAAAACTCAAATGCTTAGGCATAAAAGCAAAAATTAATTTTTCATTAAAAAAGTTCTGTTACAATATCCTCCATAGTTCTTTCTACAAAAAAAGAAAGAGAGAAAAAAGGGAGCAGTATGTCTTTAATGCCTTCGACCAAGTCTGTAAGAAGGGCATGGTCGCCTCCTGGCCGCCGCCAAAGAAGAGTCGTCAAGGGTGCCGCCAGCCGACCTCAAAGCATCCACTTCTTATTCCAGTCCTTGGATAGTCCTGGACTGTCTGGAGTTGACGGTCTGATAGTATCCCAGCAACCTCTCCGTCTTGGCCAGTTCAACCTCCAAGGTAGTGACCCGTCTCTCTGCCTCTTCCCTGGCTGATCTCTCTACGGCCAGCATGTGTTCGAGCCGGCAAAATAAAGCCAACTCTAATGAAGCCCCTTAGGCTTGACAGGCTTGGAAAGCTTGATGAATGTCGTTGATTAACATTTCCTTCATGCTTCTCTCGCCAGCGTCACCGCCAGGGCCAGGAGAAGGCTCGTCTGCACCATCCACATCATCGACTAAAGCAAGAGGTTCTTTACCAGGTCGACGAGATGGTCCAGGTCTCGGGAAATATTCCCCAGCAAACCCTGCATCCACAGAATCCGCCAAGTACCTTCCCCTATCCCTCATCCCACTAGGAGAGGGAGCAGCCTCGATCAGGAGGGGCCTTCTGTCAGAACCCCCCTCCACATCAAGGGCCCCCCTCGATCTCTTCTGAGGCCCCTCGGTAGAGCCTTCCCTATCGGCCCTGAGCCTCCTGTTACAGACCTCCATTGGCAAAGGAATAGGAGAGTTCGCCCCGACCACGAAGCCGGTGGAAGACAAAATCATGGACATATCCTTCACCAAATCCTCCACGTCCAAAGGCCTGACATAAGAACAGATCTTCTCCAAGGCCTCCTTCTCCAGACCGCTAAGGGAAACTAACCTTAGAGCCTCAATATTTGCCTTCGGCCAGGTCGAGTACGCAAAGATGTCATCAGCTCCATAATCCCACACAAAACTCTCCCTCAAATCCTCCTCCAATTCAGGAAGATCCAGGGAGAGCCTGAAATTATCATCAATATGGTAAAAATAGTGTGGGTCCCCTTCAGTCGATCCTACACTCAACAAATGACCCAGCACTTTCATGCTGGGCCATACTCCAACTCGGTAGCAGACGACCACAAAGGCCACCAAATCCCCTACCATGTTAGGGTAAAACTACATAGGGGAAACCCCTAGAGCCGCATGTACTCCCCTGACAAAAGGATGAAGAGGCAGCCGCAGACCCTACTCTAGATGTGCCAAATACAATGGCACCCACCCCTCGCCATGATTGCATACGGGCTCCGCCAGCCTGGGCTCCTCGAGTGTTAAGGCTCGAGGGATGTCGAATCTCTCACATACCCATTTCAATTGATCCCTAAGAACCATTGAATGCAGACGCCAAAGTGCAGCAAACTTTTCTTCGAGATGGCTAGGAGCGGGAGCTGAAGAAGCCATGGAAAAGTTCCTCCTTTACAAAGTTCACTGATTCTAAAGCTGAAAAGTCTGTGAGAAAATCCTTTTAACCCCTAGGGTATTTATAAGCCTCCAAATAAGCATACATGAGAACTCAAGAGGCATAATCTTGAAGCGACCAAGAGAGATCCACTTAGAGAATCCGAAATAGATTACTCAAAATACCAACCGCCGCTCCTACACGTTCTTTCACGCCAATAAATTGGAAGGGAAGTGCCACTCGATCTGTCCACACCACTTCGTCTCCCCTAAAAAAAGAGCGGATTATACGATTCAACAGTTATGTGGCTGGACAGAAAATCCTAAACCACGTCTTCAGCCACGATCAACTGGCTAAAACCCTCAACATCTTGAGCGAATTTCTACTAATTGAAAGCTTATATTTATTTCACTCGAACCCGACTAAAGACGACTCCGAGTGAAAAGGGCCATCTGTTATGGTAATTCGCCATCTAAAGGTAAAAATATCAAAAAACTATCTTCATAGGCCCAAAAAGCTATGGCCCAAGCCGGCTTAGCCGCCAAAAGCCCAGCCGAGAACAAATCAATCGACCCACCGAGCGTCGAATTATCTTTACCAATGCGAAGTGCAGGATTAGTCGACCCCTCATAATCAAGACGACTCCTCAAGAGTCCGTCCGCCTCATAATCGAGACGACTCCTCATGTATTCAACTCGACCATCTACTCGGCTGTCTCCTCGACCTGAAGCTCACTCGACTATCGGGTTGACAAATCATATGGACGATTCGGAAACCAACCCGTCTCTACTAAGGGGATAAAATCCAACTCGGCTTTCTTCAGATATGCAACAATCGACACTACAGTATTGATCGATCCCATCAAGATCTCAACTTTGACAAATCTCAGGCATAAACAGCTTACTCTGCTCACAAGTCACTTCCTAGATATCACTAAATATCCCCTCCTGTGCTCGAATGACTTCCCTTCCAATCGCCAGTCGACATCTGTAAAGCAAAGAATAACTAAATAGTCAGCTTATCTTCTGCCATGCCTCGGTTGTCAAAATCCGGGATATGTTGGAGATATCCTCTTCTGTGCTCGAATGACTTCCCTTCCAATTGCTAGCCGATATCTGTAAAATTGAGAATGATTCAGCATCCTGTCTACTCATCCCACCACCCCCCTGTGCGTAGTCAAAGCCAAGGGTTAGAATCTCAGAGGCGAAGGACTATAAAAAGGAGGAAGGAGGGTAAGAACAGGAGGTTCGGTTTTTTCTACTTTCAACTCTCTGCTCTTTTCTTTTAATCTTGACTCTATAAAGAGACTAAACCTTCATTAAATTCGGAGGATTTTCTCCGAAAGGATCTATTTCCTCTTCACTAATGGCTCAAAAAGAGTACCTCCTGAAAAAGACCCCAATGGTCCCAGGACTCTCCTTCAAACCCTACTCAAGCTCACCAGCTGACTTGACCGTCGGAGATACCACGGGGGAAACAATCTCCGCCCTCTTACGGGTTCGTTCTTCTTGTTTATGCAGTAGAATCAGGAATTCCAGTCCAAGGATCGGGCATAAAGTCAGAGGAGGAGTCGGCTCCATCTCTCATCCTCTCACTCTTCATCATCCACGGACAGCTCTCATCGACTGTGTGATATCAGACATCAACACTTTGCGCTTCAAAAATGAAAACTATAATTGGCCAAACAAAAAACAATCTGAAGCTTGGAGAAACAATTAGTGTTGGAAAAAACTGTTCGGTTATGAAAGTGAAAAATGGTATAAATACTAGGGTACCAAAGTGTCAAATTAAATTTTGGGGTATGAAATAAGAAAAGATAAAGACTTTTATAGTACCAAAGTGCAAATAACCCAAAAAATCACTTTATTAGGGTTTTTAATATTACTGCCTAAATCTTTATTTTTATTATTATTATTATTATTGCTAGACACATGCAATCAACAACTACTGCTCTCTTACAAAATTCCTACCACTAGCATCCTGATGAATAAGCCAAGCTAATTCGTGAGGAGCAATATCCTGAAAACTTTAGTCTCCTCCCTCATGAATCGCTCTAGTAACCATCCTCCCTCATGAATCGCTCTAGTAACCATCCAATGTGCACATTTATTTCCTTCTCGAAGAGTATGACTCACTTCCATAATAGTGAATGATGAAAATATTTTGCTAGTATCCTCAATGAACATGGAATAACCTCCCATATCATCTGCTAGCAAACTTTCTATAATCTCCTTTGCATCAGCCTCAAGGCATAGAGATACACTTGGGAATAAGAGTTTTTGCCGCATCATATTATGAATTACTCTCTCAAATCATTGAAAGTGCCATTAGATTCTTTAATTCTTAGAAGTTATTTTGAAATAAGTCCCTCCAATCAAGAACAAAAGTAGAAATTAAGAGACTAGTTTGAAAGAACTTATTGGAGGATCTAATAGCAATCTCACGATTTGAGGGAATAATTATTTCAAAATAGTTACAAGCTTGGAAACTTAAAAGCAATTCCATGATTTGAGGGACCACTATTAAAGTAATCCTTCTGAATTTTAAATTTAGCTAGTGAAGTGGATGTAACAAGTACATTATAAATGAACCAGGGGAGTGAATTTATGGAGGTGAGTTGGACAATTTATCACGCTTCATACAATGGGAAGTAGGCAAAGTAAATGTGGGTTAATTGACTTCCTTGATTATATGTTCCCTCGTCAAGGTTGCAGCCTACATCTGGTAGGTTGCAACTGTAGTTGTAATGCAATTACCACTTACATACAATGGAGACATTGTAACTATTCATGTATACAACTGAAATTACAATTGTTTGGTTCAATTTAAAAAAAAATCTTATAGTTGTAATTGTTTAGTAATATTTTTAACTTTTTGTATGTGTTGATAATAGTATATTGTAGTGGGTTTTAGTTCCACATTGCTTGTGAGAACACACCTCACACTCCTCTACTTGTATAAATATATGTGCACACTCAATATTCAACTCAAGGGAAATTTACCCAAGATTCTCTCTCTCTTACTTTAACATAGTATCAAAGCTAGGGCTATTTCCCTTCCAATAAAAATTTTTAACGCTTCTGCGTTTTTTTGCCAAATCTTGGCCTTGTTGCTTTGCAGCCGTTTAATGCTTTTTTTTTTTTGCGTTCATCTACCAGATTTTTTGGCCTTGCCGCTTTTCGGCCTCTTAACGCATTTCACGTTCTCGTTTAACCTTCAGGTTTCATTCTAACCTTCGGGTTTTATTTTAAACATTCGTATTTTATTTTAACCTTCAGGTTCCATTTTAATGGAATTGCCAATTCAAGACCGTCTCTCGGTCTCAAATTAACGGCATCGTCGTTTCAAGCCTTCTCTCGGCCTCAAATGAACGGCATTTGTCACGCCCCGCTTCCCAAAATACCGAGGAATCGGGACGTGAACAAGCCCGCGACGTATTAGATTAAGAAGAAATATACACTATTATTTTTTTT
>BQKN01061195.1:28035-61741 GCA_022839385.1 Asparagus kiusianus | reverse complement strand
ATTTAAAAATATCATAAAATTTATTTAAAATAAATATTAAATTTTATGGTCAAAATAATAATAACAAAAACAATAATGAATAATTAACTATTTATTTAAAAATTTCACCAAAACAATTAAATTTATAATTAGTAAAAATATTAAAATAACATAATACCGTATTTTTAAATCGTAAAAATTCTAGAAAAATTGGGAAAATACAAATACTCTTTTAGAAAAATAATATTTAATATTTAAATACCAGAAAATTATTTAAACCCGTATTAAAAATTTACGGTCATTACAGCATTGTCGTTTCACAGTCAGTAACAACATCGCCGTTTCAATCCATCTCGACATTTTAACATCTTAACATTGCTGTTATGGCTCCTTCAGAGAAGATTCCCAAACCACTTTTGCCCCTCAATAATCAAAGTGACTGGGTAGGGTGGTCCACCATTGTCTTGTGTGGCACTGGTTTGCTTGATCATCTCACCAGTATGGGACCAGTTCCACTGTCCATCAGCACTGTTGCTTCATCCAGTTCTATTATCTCTGATAGTGATGATGTCGATCTTCAGACTTCTCGTGCTCTCTATGTCAAGGAGAGTTCAGACTGACAATTGTAGAAATTTTGTGTCATGGATTATCTCACTCGTTGTGTTAGCTCTGGTCTCCCTGTCGAGATTGGCTCGCTTCCCTCTGCTTGGGCCATGTGGAATCATCTCACTGAGCGTTTCACTGAGTGCTCGGGTGCAGGTGAGGCATATTTTCTGCAACGCATTGCTCTACAACGCAAATGTAGTTCATCTCTGCAGTCCCATTTTGGACAAATGTAAGCTTTCTGGATAGAGTTACGCTCCATGCTTCCTAGACGTAATTCCACATATGAAGACTGGCTAGCCTGGTACGAAAGGTATGAGGTGCATCAACTATTTTAGTCCCTTCCTGAATATTCAACTATGGCTGATCAACTACTTCATCAGCCTCAATTTCTGACTTTGGCCTCAGTTATGGGAGCTCTCACTGCTTATGAGACCCGGCAGCAGACAACACGACTCAATTTGTCAACAGACACTCCTACCTCTTCACTCGAGACTATTCTGTCTGTACCTGTCACTGCTTCTGTTATGAATCATACTTCTCCCTAAGCTCCCTCTCCACAGGCTCGATCTAAGCTTTCTTGCAAATATTCTAAGAAGGAAGGACACAACATTAAGACATGCTTCAAGCTTCATCCTGAGTTACGTTCCTTAGGTACTGGTCGTGGTCGGCGACCCCCTTAGTCTCAGCCCTCTCGTACACTAGGATTGCTGGCCAATGCTATTCCTTCTACTACTTCAGACTCTACTATTCAAGCTATAGAAAGTCTTCGTCATAAACTTGATGCTTTTCAACATATCACCTCTACATCTGCCGCACAAGTCTTTAGTATGCATTTTGCTAGTTCTTCAGCTAATCCTTCGGTCTCTGGTATGAATGATCTCTGGATTTTTAATCCTTCGGTCTCTGGTATGAATGATCTCTGGATTTTTAACTCTGGCTATTCCTTTCATATGACTTGTAATGCCTCACTTTTATCATCTGTCTTTACTTCCTCCTCTCTTCCCCCTATGTACACAGCTGCTGGACAACCATTATTCATTATTTAGTATGGCTCTATTACCCCCACAAAATGATCCATTTGGTCGTCTAACACTTGATCCAGTCTATGTGGCTCCTCAGTTGTGCTTAAATTTAATTTTTATTAGCTCTTTATGCATGGCAGGCCTGTTTGTCTCATTTTCTTCTGATACTTGTATTGTGCAGGATCCACAGACGGAAAATATGGTTGGGGCGGGTCATAGGAGGCACAAACTATATTTTCGAGAATATCTTCACCTTCCAGAGTCCATACGTTCACGTTCTCTTGTTGCTTATGTTCGTTCGTCAAAACCTTCTACCTCGCTTCCTACCAATTTATGGCATAGATGACTTGATCATGTGTCTAATAAAAGGCTGAAGAGTTTTATTCAGTTTGGAGTATTTTGTCCTGTATCATCTAGTTCTAGTATTGAGTCAAGTACTGGTTGTAACTTGGCTAAATTCACTGCTTTACCATTTAAAATGAGTACATCCTATCCACTTCCTTATTTGATTTAGTACATTCTGATATTTGGGGGCCAACTCCTTTACCTTCTTCATCTGGCTGCTTATATTATGTTAGCTTTATCGACGATTTCTCTCGTTTTACATGGGTTTACCTACTTAAGAATCGCTCTGACGTACTTACTGCTTATCAAGCCTTCACTGCTATGATTTTCACTCAATGGCAATCTCATATTAAAGTTTTTTGTTCTGATTGTGCCAAAGAGTACCTATCCTCTACCTTGTGCTCTATTATGTCCTCTCATGGGACTATCTTTCAACAGTCATGTCACTACACTCATGAACAAAATGGTGTTGCTGAACGCAAACATCGTCATATCCTCGATATTGCTCGATCAATGCTCATTTCTTACTTTGTTCCTCGTCGTTTTCTAGGCTGAGGTCATTCTCACCGTGACTCATGCCATTAATATCACTCCATCTAGCTCTCTTTCTGGTGCTACTCCTTATAGTCGTGTTTATACTCATCCTCCCTGTTATGATCTAGTCCGCGTTTTTTGTTGTCGATGTTTTGTTCTTCTGCCATCTCATGAATGTCATAAATTGTCTCCCAGAGCCATTTCTTATGTTTATTTAGGAATTAGTTTAGAACATTGAGGTTATCGTTGTTATGATCCCGCAACTCGTCGAGTTCATATATCTCGTCATGTTCAGTTCAAAGAGGATTCTCCATATTATTCTACTTCTGGTAACTTTAATTTCCTCCACTTTACTGATCATGCTTCTCCGTTAACTGCATCACCCACTTCTTCACCTCAGTTTTCCTTTCGAGATCTCCCTGACATCTCTCCCTCTCCTTCTGTTGACTCTTCCTCACCCGAGTCTTCTCTTATACCATCTAATCCCTATCCTGTGGACACAACTCTCACTCCAGAAAATACTATTGATCTCCACGCATATGCGCTAGTATCTCCCCCGCCTGAGGTTCCTCTTGCTCTTCGTCGAGGCAAACGCCCACATATCATGCCTGCTCGGTATGCTTCGGTTACTTCCTATTCACCTATATTTCATAACTTTCTTACTGTCACACATACTACTGTTAAGCCAAAGTCCTTCCAAGAGGCAGTTCAAATTCCAGAGTGGTGATAGGCTATGGCTGAGGAATTTCAAACCTTTCAGCAAACTCATACCTGGGATGTTGTTCCCTGTCCTCCTGGGATCTCTTTTGTTGGTAGTAAATTGGTTTATAAGGTCAAGTTTCATCCTGATGGCACCATTGAACGTCGAAAAGCTCGTTTAGTGGTTCGAGATTTTACTCAGCAATAATGTATTGATTATGAGGAGACCTTTGCTCATATTGCTCACATGCCCACTATTCGTACTCTCCTTGCGGTCGCTGCTGCTCATCGTTGGCCCTTATATCAGATGGATGTCAAAAATACTTTTCTTCATGGTTTTTTATCAGAGACCGTAGATATGCAACCGCCTCCAGGTCAAATATTCCTCTGGGACATGTATGTCTCCTTTGTCGTGCTGTTTATAGTCTCAAGCAGACACCCGCGCTTGGTTAGAGTGTTTTCGCGATGTTGTGCTCAAAGCGGGCTTTATGGAAAGTCATCAAGATGCTTTTCTGTTTGTTCGCACTACATCATGTAGCAGAGTTTTATTACTCATCTATGTAGATGATATGATCATTACAGGTGATGATGTGGCAGGTATACAATACGTAAAATCTCAGTTGCAACAACAGTTCCACATGAAGGATCTTGGATCTCTTCGATATTTTCTTGGTCTAGAAATTTCTCAAGGCCCACGGGGTGTACTACTATCTCAACTGTCAATACAGAAGTATCTCTCAGATATTCTAAATCAAGCTGCGCTAACTGACGATGCAACTGTCAATACTCCACTCCAGCAGAATATCAAACTTTGCTCTACTGATGGTGAGCCTCTATCTGATCCTACCCGATATCGACATCTTGTTTGCCAGTTGGTCTATCTGTGCATCTCTCGTCCAGATATCTCTCATGTTATTAGTATTGTCAGTTAATTTGTTAGTGCCCCACGTTCTGTACACTATGCTATCTTATTACGGATTATTCGGTACCTCCGGGGTACTAGCACTCGCTCTCTTTTATTTTCTGCTACATCTAAGTTAGAGTTTTGTGCATATTCTGATGCTGATTGGGTTGGTGATCTCACTACCAGAAAGTCTACCATAGGTTATTGTATATTTCTTGGTGATTTCCTTATTTCCTAGCGAAGTAAGAAACAAGATGTTATTGCTCTTTCCAGTACCGAGGCAGAGTATCGTGCAATGTCCACAACAGCTAAAGAAATTATTCATCTTCGTCGCCTTCTCAGTGATTTCAGTATTTCTGTTACAACTCCTACTCCTCTCTATTATGATAATAAGAGTGCCATCCAGATTGCTAATAATATAGTATTTCATGAAAGGACCAAACATATTAAGATCGACGCTCATTTTGTCTATCACCAAGTTATCAAGGACAAGACAATTCTACTTCCTCATGTCTCATCCGCTGACGAGCTTGAAGATTTCTACACAAAGGTCTTACCTGTTCATCGGTTCTAGTTTCTTATACGCAAACTCACTTTGTTTGATCCAACATGAGTTTGAAGGGGGCAGCTGATAATAGTGTATTGTAGTGGGTTTTAGTCCCACATTGCTTGTGAGAACACATCTCACCCTTCTCTACTTGTATAAATATATGTGCACACTCAATATTCAACTCAAGGAAAATTTACCTAAGATTCTCTCTTTTACTTTAACAGTATGCAACTTATTTTTTACTTTCAAGAAATAAAAACCAATTATTAGTTAATTTTATATATTACAATATTCATTTTAAAAAACTATTGTTTCTTCTTTTTCAAACTTTTACTAAAAGTATATTATTTGAAAAAAGAATACAATTGAAAAGTAAATATTTTTTTGAAAATTCATACTTTTATAGTATTCTTCAAAGAATAATATTTAAAAAATAATATTTCTTTCAAAAATAATATTCTTTTTAAAAATATTTATTTCAAAATAGTATTTTCGGAAGAATAAAAAATTTTGTTTAAAAAATATATTTTTAGATTAATAATATTTGTATATAATAATTTATTTATATTTTTCAAAAAGTAATTTAAAAAAGTAGTTTTCTAAAAAAGCTTTTTAAGAAAAAACAAATATTTTTCTAAAAATAATATCTTATAAGAAAATATTTTCTGAAAATAACCTTTTTATAAATTAATTTTAAAAAAATCATATTTTTAAGAATAGCATTTGAATTTAGAAATATACTTTTCATAAAATTATTTCTAATCTTCCTTAGATTTTTTGAAAGTTTAAATAATAATATTTAGATTTTTATTTTTTATTAATTTGGATTAATTACAACTAAGTTGCAAGTGCGAGTTACGCTCAAAATGGCAACTTTGGCAACTTTGGCCTCTAGAATGACTGGGAGATTGTACGTAGGACAAAAACCTTGATTGAACTGAACTTGAATGTCTTGGTTTTGATGGGGTAGGTTGTGAGAAGTGAATTGAGTGGAAAGTTCTATGTATTGCCATGCGTCCTCTATGTTGCCTTCCTTAACAAATCACCCCTGTCCTTATAACCCCCCTTCATCAATAGCACTTGGACCCACGATGGTTTTTCTAGCTTGAATAGTAAATGAGATAGACTGCAATTCAATTTCGGGTCGTTGCATACAAAGAGTGGAACTGCATATGCTAGTGAATTACATACATGAATGAGGGTATCTATTTTGAAGTATCCATGTATATAGATGGAATGATTCTTGAACCGATCTTCTTGGCTAGAGCCTTTTTTTTTAACCAGATAAACAGGATGAGAGACCCTGTTCATATATATGTTGTATGCAACAAAAATTTTGGCAGAGATTCTGATGCACAATTAGAGAGAAAGATCGCAATAAGAATTCTCGTCTCACTAAGGAAACAAGAATCTGAAGCGAATATCTCAACAAAGTGAGATATCAGCTCTTTCTCTCATCAGTTCTAGGACTGACCTGTCGAGGGAACTTAATAAACTATTACAATGGCCACAAACAGTTTTTACATGGTTCGGCAAATTGCCTACGTCCACGGGACAAGGAGGGGGGATCTACTATTAGAGAGAGAGAATACAAATAGGGTTTACAACCACACAAGATCTCACAAATAAATCCCTCAAACAAACTCTCTCACAATTTCTCTCATCTTGCTTCAGCCGAAAAACAATCCGCTGTTCAAAAGGACAGTCGCTTCTCTTCTCTGATTTCCCTTTGCACGAAGCCAATGAAGAGACAGCCGCAATTTCCCTCTGTACTTGCACTTTTCCCTGCTGTCGCTTTTTCTCTCTACTATTCTCTCCTTGCATAGCGAAACCCTAGAACCGATGTGTATTTATAAGAGGCAAAGTGGGTGGGCCTCTTAGTCCGCTGAACTCCCGCTGATCTCTTCACGCGGTACTCAAAAACCCGCTGGTTCTTAGCCTTTGCTTTGCTCTTCACACGTTTTGTGGCCCCCACGCTTTGTTCTTCACGCGGATTCCGCTGCCATGACCTCTTATCACTTCATGTGGCTTTGACAGTAGCTTGACATGGGTGGGCACCATGTCAATGTCTCATTCACAATTCTCCACCTCGGTGAAGTTTTCCCAAAACTGAGCTGATACCAACCAAACCAAATGTCTCACTTGTTACGTCCAGTACGAAGTGAAACAATTTACGATAATGGACTCAATCCACAACAAGTCGAGAACCTAAATGAGAATGCGAACAAACTCCAAATGTAGGTATCAACCCATCAAATCGGCTGCAACATAAAGACTGCCTATGTATCCTCTTGCCCAAGGAATCAAGCCTCACGTAAGTCACCTAAATGGCAGCGAACGACCTCAATCCAATAGAAGAGTTCATAATCCTTCTCCAATATCATCAACTATGCAGCTGATAGCACCTCCAATGGCCTCAAAGTGTAACAAATCAAACACTTCCACCTGAGGTGAACCAATGGCCATATCCAAACTATGTCTGCCAGTTGCACTCAAATCAAAAACCAACTCATCATCTGCATCCAAAAACAATTGATCCTTTAATTGTGTCACCTCAGCTAGAATCCCAAATGATGCAGTATGATATGGAGTATGTGGAGTAATCTCCACCCAATATGGAGTAGCATCACTCTCAACCCGCTGCGATACATCTAATGTCTGTCCAAAACTCTCCACCTGCTGAGAGTCAATTAGCTCCCTCATTGAAGCCCCATCCAATGTGACATTACCAGACCAATCTTCCAATGGAGTTTTACCTCCAATCACAGCAGTTGACAACTTTTTAATAGGATGACCCAAATATGTTGAAACATCAATCCAGAAACTCTTATGCAGACCATTGCTTGACAACAAACACCGATCTTCCTCCAACAAGGTACAGTTCTCCAAATTTTCCATCTTATCTAGTTTCCCCAAGATTTCCTTTCCAACGAAGTGTCTCAAAATGCCGTGAGCTCGGCTTCAAAACAGAAACAGGTCCATCTTGTACCTCCCACCTAAACCTAAATGAAGTACCTTCACCTTTCTGCCAATCTCACACTTCTTCAATCTGTTAGAAACTACTATGACTTTATCCAAAGAGGATTTGGTTTTAACCCAAACACGCCTAGAACAGTCACCAACAAAGGAAACCATACAACTATTTCCTCCCAATGATGCCTCCTTGGAAGGCTCCAAACATCCACGTGAACCCCATCTGAAAGACCCCTCGTGTGGTGAATAGAGGTGTCAAACTTCACCTTGGTCTTCTTACTCACATCAACATGTTCACTGGACTTCAAACTATAGGTCTTCGCACCCTCTTTCAATCTATGCAAGGAATCAATACTGGAATGGCCAAGCCCCAAATGTCGTAATCTAGTCGAATTAATAGAAGTCATCACTTCTCCACCTGCCGCTATACCTCCAGTCAAGTAATACAAATTATTCCTCCTGACGTCCTTCATCACAATCTGAGAGTCTTCCACAATCTTGAGAACCATGTCCTCAATTCGAACATTCAGACCCTCTCCAACCAAAGCTCCAATCGAGATCAAATTCTTCCTCAATGAAAGAACATATCTCACATCATATAACTTTCTAACAGTCCCATCAAATATCTTGATACGAATTCTTCCTATCCCAAGGATCTGGTATGCACGGTTATCAGCCATGTACACCACACCACTGTCCAACTTCTTAAAACTGGATAATCATTCTCTTCTAGGGCACACATAATAGGTCACACCACTATCCAACATCCATTTAGATTCCTCCGAATAACTATCTATAGGACTGATAGAAAACGAATAAATAAAAGAGTCAGAAATATTAACATCCGATATAACGATGTTTGCTTTTGATAATGGTTGATTCCCTTTTCCCTTATGCTTATTCTTCATCCATTCGTTGAGCTTTGGGCAGTCTTTCTTCCAATAACCAGTCTCCTTGCACCAAGCACACTGATATTTTCTAATTGTAGGATGTCCTACTCTAGACTGTGACTTCTAATTCTTTCACTTTGGACCCTTCCCTCTTGCGGCCAACACCTCTATTACCGGCTCAATTGAAGTCTCCTTATCCTTCTTTCGAAGCTGATAATTCACAAGTGCAGCAGTCACCTTATTATACGAAAGAGATGCCTTCCCATTAATCAGAGTAAGAACGAATGTCTCATATTCCTTGTCGGACAAGGAACTCAATAATAGCAACTCCTTATCCTCATCTTCAATCATGACATCCACATTCGCCAAATCCGTAAGAAGCTTTGTGTAGGTATTCATGTGATCACTAATTGAGGTTCCCTTCTTCAACTGGAAATGATAAAGTCTCCTCTTCAAATGCAAGTGGTTCTCAACACTCTTTGTCAGATACTTGCTTTCGAGAATCTCCCAAATCTTTTTCGTAGAAGTCTCATTCGCCACATCATATTTTAGATCTTAAGTTAAACAAGACCTAATCACACTACACGCCGTTCGATTCATCTTCTTCCAAACCTTCTCCTCAATATCATCTGGCTTGCCATCTAACTCCAAGGTATCCTCCAAATTTTGCGTGTTTAGTGCATCCAAAACCTCACATCTCCATAATACAAAATTATTTGTGCTATTAAACTTCTCCACATCTATCTTCATAGAGTGGATATTCAAACTCTAAATGGTTTTCATGCCATAAGCACCACCCTCGACACCCGAAATACCTTCTTTCCCCGACATCTTTCTCAACGCACCAACGAACGAAGAATAGATCCAGAACTAAAAAGATAGAGTCTTTTACTAAAAGATCTCACCTTTATCACCAAACAAAACCCTAGACGAGCTTTCAAATCGATCTACTCCTTCAAAGAGTCCAAGCATAGTCCGAGCTCTGATACCACTTGTTGTGCGCAGCGAAAATTTCTCTTTGCACGAAGCCAATGAAGAGACAGGCGCAATTTCTCTCTGTACTTGCACTTTTCCCTGCTATCGCTTTTTCTCTCTGCTATTCTCTCCTTGCACAGCAAAACCCTAGAACCGATGTGTATTTATAAGAGGCAAAGCGGGTGGGTCTCTTAGTCTGTTGAACTCTCCGCTGATCTCTTCACGCGGCACTCAAAAACCAACTGGTTCTTAGCCTTTGCTTTTCTCTTCGCACGTTTTGTGGCCCCCATGCTTTGTTCTTCATGCGGATTTCGCTGCCCATGACCTCTTATCGCTTCACGTGGCTTTGGCGGCAATTTGACATGGGTGGTGTTGGCCTTCTTATTTTGATGATGTTTAATAAACAATTTACTTCTAATATTGTTTGTCTAGTGTTTGTGTTTTCGTATTTATTCTAGGCAAACAACGAGTTGGAGGATGGATGGAATCAAACTTTCACGATCATATCCAATGGAGGTTGGCGGAATAGTGGAGTGAAGCCTTACTATCAAGTTAAAGATCCAATTACAAGCTTCATCCAAGTCTACCAAGTTGAGCTACAATGAAGATCGAGATCAAGCTTGTGTAACATTTAGTTTATGTTTTATATTATGTGTGTTAGTACTTTAAGCTCAATCATATACACACATACACGTTTTGGTTTTGTATATATAGCTATATATATACATATATGTTTTGGTTTGATAGTTTGCAAGTTTTAATATGAAACAATTTAATATAATTAGAAAATATATTTTTGTTTCATACTTATATGCATATATATGATTTCATCAATATCAATTTTATTTAGTTCAATCAAATCATGTTTTTATGCATTATATGTGTATTTTGATAAAATACTATATTCATTATTTATAGACTTCATAACAATAGTTTACATTTTTCTTCAAGTCTATAAAATTATTTTGTAAAGTTTTAAAACATGGTTTAGCCAAAATATCAAAATTCATATGTTTATATTTTCATATTTTGGACTATTTTGCAAAATAATGATATTTATTATTTGGGAAGTCCTTTTAGAAAACCAGTTTTTGTAGCATGTGTATTATCATGTCTACAATCATTTCCCAAAGTTTCATAATTTTTAGAATTCATTTGATATTTTTAAACAGTATTTTAAAATCAACAAACTGTTTACAAACCTGAAAATTTTATATATCAGTTCACGGTCGACCGCCACGGTCGACCGCGCCTTTGTTTTTCCCTCAGGATGCAACAAAAACTTTCGCGGTCGACCGCCACGGTCGACCGTCAAACTCTCTGGAAGTTTTCTCTGCTTTGATGACCGTCGCGGTCGACCATCGTGGTCGACCGCCGCACTATCAAATCTGCTCCAACGACTAGTTTCCAGAGCCGTTGTTGAGCTGGTTTTTTGGTCTTTTCTTGGCTTTCTCTTAGCTTTGGGGTTTCATATAAATACCCCCTTATACCTCAGTTTTAATAAGTAATCCAAGAGGTTTAACAAAGTTTTAATCAAGGGTTTAAGTTTGTTTAAAGTGTGTTTATAAGCTTTTAAGCATTTGAGTGTTTCGGTTTTGTGAATCAATTCCACAAGAGCTTGAGGAGATCATCTATTTGGTGTTTGAGCATCCAACTCTTCTCCTTTCACTCTTGATCTATTAAAAAGTTTTCTAAACTCAATCTAGCTTTATATTTTATATTGTTTGATTGTCATTTTATTAAGCTAGTGTTCATATTAAGTTTAGTTGATTTTATTTTCTCTTTGTTTACACATACACAACCATTGAGCTTATTGTATTTACATTCATAGTATAATTGGGTTGTGGGATTGTGTAACTTAGAGAGTGAGCTTATAATTCGTTCTCATCCATTGTAGAAAACAAACACTTTGTATTATGCTTAATTGTGAGATCACTTTGTAATACACTTGTACACCGAGAGAAGTGTGTGACGAGAGTCGGGGATCGTCTCAAGAGGAGTGGTGTCGGTTAACGAACCTAGGGAGAGTTTGTAACCGAGCACTTGAGGGAGACACGTCTAGTTTAACACTTGAGAGGGTGTAGAGTGGGATTACAAGAGTGTGTTAGTTGTAGAGTTTTCGGTAAACAAGAAAACCGTATTGTGTGGTGTAAACGTTATTCGGGTGAACGTAGAAAACCCGGTTGTGATAGTGGAGATCTCCTCGAGGTGAGGAGCGGAGACGTAGGTCAAGTGGTTAGACCGAACTCCGTGATCATATCATTTGTTTGTAATTGCATTGGCGCACCTTTTTGTTTTGTTCATATTTTATATCGCCGTTGTATATTGCTTGTTGATTATATTGTCCACTATCTAGTTTAGATTATTTACCCTTGTGTTAATTATATATCCTTGCATATATTTCATAATATATCTCATTGCTAGGATATTTCTCTTTGTTCATATTGATTATTCTTGCTTGTAACATATTGTATATCTCTCTTGCAAGAATAATTTGTTATTAATTTTAATTGGCATAAAATCGGGTTAGATTAGCATAAGACCCTAATCACCCCCCTCTAGGATCTAACAGGTGGGCCCCATGTCAACGTTCCATTCATAATATATATCTATATAAAACTTAGAGAGTAATACTTACAGAACTTACAAAATATCCGAAAAAGAATGAAACAAGAAGGAAAAGCAGGAAGAGAGAGAACTTCGACTTCTCCCACCTAATTTTGCTTACTGGTTACCTTCCCGCACCAATGCCAAAATTAACCAACCACTAGAGTATCTTGACACCACCATACTGTTAACAAAAGAACTTCCTAAACATAAGGGAAGTTAACAACAAGAACAACAGAAAGTAACTAGAGTTCTAAGAGCAGAAGAACAAGAAGTTGGACGTCAGGGGTCAGCAGAGAAGTTGTCTCCCACCGTATCATCTGAGATGACTTTTGTAATATCCTTGATGCCTAGATTGAGGGCCGCCTTGCGAAGCCTCCTAGCATGTCTATTGTCTTCTGCTTCTGTCCAGAAAAGTATATACCTTGCTACATTAAAGGCGATATGCTGAGGGAGAACTTGAATATCGTTGAAAATAAGATTGTTGTGACAGTTCCATATCCACCAACAAAAGCAAGGAAGCAAAACTTTCCATAAAACTTTAAGATCTTGATTGACATGGAGATTGCTACTGACTAATATCAAAGACTCCATGTTCTGAGGCCAACTGTCAGATGAGATATGAGGGAGAAGCGCAGTCCACACAGAGGAAGCAAAAGGACAACCTATGAAGAGATGGTCTTGGTTCTCTAAATCCCGGTTGCATTGGGGGCAGCGAGGATCACCATACCAAACTTTAGATACAAGGTTTGCTCTAGTGTTCAGTTTGTTTTTGCTAAGAGCCCAAAATAAAACATTAAACCTTTAGAGGGATAGGTGATTCCAAAGGAATTTGAAGAGATGAGAAGTAATTCCGCCAGAGATAGTGGCTGAGTGGAAATATTTTACTGAGAATGTTCCCTCTGGATGAAGAGACCAACAGAAACTGTCTTTGGTAGCATTGTCAACAATGGAGAAGGAGTCCAAGAAGATACGAAGCTCTTGAATACTAACTCTATCAGCTGGAGAAATACCCCTTCTTAAGATCGGATGCCAAAGCCAAAATTTGAGATCATTTTACCTTGGGAACGGATCGAGCTGAGTTGAGAGAATGTTAGCTGAAAAGCATTTGTTACACCATTTATCAAGCCAGAACCTGCAACTTCTCCCTGTAGAAACGACAAACACATTGACGAGGTTCAGAAAATTTGAAGCTGGGAATATTTTGAGTGCTGTCCGGTCGACCGCAGAGTTCTGGTCGGTCGACCGCAGAGTTCTGGTCGGTCGACCGAAAATGTGCACGTAGCCTAGGAGGTCTCTAGACTTTTGGCGGTTAACCGCAGTATCAGGTCCGGTCGACCGGCCAAACCCTGTAGTGATTATTGGTTTCCGTCATTGGTTTCGGTCGACTGCACGTGTCTCTGTGGCCGACCACGAGTCGGGTCTAGGCCTGCTTCGATTTCCTGCACTGTTTGAGTTTTCTATTTAATATAAATAGAAACACGATTTGTTTAGGGTTTATGATCGTAATTGGATCATATTGATTGAGTTTTGGGGTAGCTTGAAGAAGAGTTTTGAGCACAAAAAAGAGAGTTCTTTCTGAGCAATTTGTTTGAGGGTTTTGTGAGAGATTTGAGAGTATTATTTGAGAGATTATTTGTGAGCTTTTGAGTGATCTTGTAATCTCTATTTGGTACTCTCTTTCTTTATAGTGAAAACTCATCCCTTTCTTACCCCGTGGACATAGACAATTTGCCGAAACATGTTAAACCTTTAAGTTTGAGTTTACGCTATTATTAGTTGATTTGTGTGCCTTCTATTTCGGCAAATTTGGTATCAGAACACGCGCAACACTCCCAACAAATGGTATCAGAGCTCGGGCTACGCTTGGGCTATTTGGAAGAGTAGATCATTTTGGAAGTTCGTCTAAAACTTCATTTGGTGATAAAGATGGGATCTTTTTTGGTAAAATTTCTATCTTTTCTCAGTTTGGATCTATTCTTCAGTTTGTTCCGCATTGGTTGTTGGTGTGTTGAGGAAGATGACGGGGAAAGAAGGTATATCAGGTGTTGAGGGTGGTGCTTCTTGCGTGAAGACCATTCAAAGTTTGAATATCCACTCTACGAAGATAAATGTGGAGAAGTTTAATGGCACGAATAATTTTGGATTATAGAGATGTGAGGTTTTGGATGCGTTGAACGCACAAAATTTGGAGGATACTTCGTAATTGGATGGCAAGACAAATGATATTGAAGAGAAGATAAATGTGGAGAAGTTCATATTGAAGACATGATTCTTGAGATTATGGAAGACTCTTTGATTGAAATAAAGAGCGTCAGGAAAAATAGCCTTTACTATTTAATTGGAAATATGATGGCAGGTGGAGAGCTGGTGACTTCTATTGATTCGACTAGACTACGACATTTGAGACTTGGTCATTCCAGTATTGATTTGGAGATGGGTGCATTGACCTGCAGTTTGAAGTCCAGTGAACATCTTATTGTGAACAAGAAGACCAAGATAAAGTTTGGCACCTCTATTCACCTCACGAAGGGTCTTTTCGATGGAGTTCATGTGGGCATTTGGGGGCCTTCCAAGGAGGCATCATTGGGAGGTAATAGATATTTGGTTTTCTTTGTTGGTAGATATTCTAGGCATGTTTAGGTTGCAACCAAATCCCGATTGGATAAAATCCTAGTAGTCTCCAACAGATTGAAGAAACGTGAGATAGACAGAAAGGTGAAGGTACTTCATTCTATTTTTTATGGGAGTTCACGTGGGCATTTGGGGGCCTTCCAAGGAGGCATTATTGAGAGGTAATAGATATCTGGTTTCTTTTGTTGACGACTATTCTAGGCATGCTTGGGTTACAACCAAGTCCCGTTTGAGTGAAGTCCTAGTAGTCTACAACAAGTTGAAGAAGTGTAAGAAAGACAGAAGGATGAAGGTACTCCGGTTTGATATTGGCGGGAGGTACAAGAGAGATCCGTTTCTGCATTCGTGCCGAGCTCAAGACAATTGGAGACACTTTATTGGAAATGAAATATTGGAACAACTAGATGTGGTGACAAAGTTTGAGAACCGTCCCTTGCTAGAGAAGGAACGATGTTTGATATTTTCGACTTATCTCATTAAAGGGTTGTCGACTACTACGATTGGGGGTAAAACTCCATTGGATGTTTGGTCTGGTAGTGTCACTTTAGATGAGGCTTCGATGAGGGAGCTAATTGACTCTCAGCAGGTGGAGAGTTTTGGGCAGACCTTAGATGTATTGCAGCAGGTGAAGGATGATGCTACTTCATATTAGTGGAGATTACTTCACATACTCCAGATCATATTGTATCGTTTGGGATTCCAGCTAAGGTGACACAGTTTGGGGATCATGTTGATTTGGACGCATATGATGAGTTGGTTGATTCTAGTACAGCTGGTAGACACAGTTCAGATTTAGATATGACCGTTAGTTCATCTCAGGTGGAGGTGTTTAGTTTTTTTTATTTTGGGGTCATTAGGAGAGCTATTAGTTGCAGATTTATTGGTGATGTTGGAGAAGGGTTGCAAACTCTTCTATTTGATTAAGGGCCTTTGGAGGCCATTGGATGAACTACATGAAGCTTGATTCCTTGGGCAAAAGGATACGTACGCAGTTAGTTTTGATGCAGCCGATTTGATAGGGTTGATACTGACATTTTGGAGTTTGTTCGCATTCTCATTTGGGTTCCCGGCTTGTTGTAGATTGAGTCTGTTGTCGTGAATTATTTCACTTCATACTGGACATAACAAGTGGGACATTTGGTTTGGTTGGTGTCGGCTTAGTTTTGGGAAGACTTTGCCGAGATGGAGAATTGTAGAAACAACGAACACATTGACGAGGTTTAGGAAATTTGAAGTTGGGAACATTTTGAGTGTTGTCTAGTCGACTGCAGAGTTCTGGTCGGTTGACCGAAAACGTGCACGTAGCCTAGGAGGTCTCTGGACTTTTGACGATCGACCACAGTGTCAGGTCCGGTCGACCAGCCAAACCCTATAGTGATTATTGGTTTTTGTCGTTGGTTTCGGTTGACCGCACGTGTCTCTGCGGTTGACCACAAGTCAGGTTTGGGCCTGCTTCAGTTTACTGCACTGTTTGGGTTTTCTATTTAATGTAAATAGAAACACGATTTGTTTAGGGTTTATGATTGTAATTGGATCGTATTGATTGAGTATTAGGGTAGCTTGAAGGAGAGTTTTGAGCACAGAAAAGAGAGTTCTTTCTGAGCAATTTGTTTGAGGGTTTTTTGAGAGATTTGAGAGTTTAGTTTGAGAGATTATTTGTGAGATTTTGAGCGATCATGTAATCTCTATTTTATACTCTCTTCTTTATAGTGAAAACCCATCCCCTTCTTGCCCCGTAGACGTAGGCAATTTGCTGAACCACGTTAAACCTTTGAGTTTGAGTTTGTTCTATTATTAGTTGATTTGTGCGCATTCTCTCTCGGCAAATTTGTGAATCCTCAGAACATGCACAACACTCCCAACACTCCTATCCCCCACTTTCCATCTAACAAAGCTGAAGAATGTATGGTGAATCGAGTGAAGATCTTGAATAAATTTGGAGGACGAGCTTTTGGGGGGATGCATAATGGGGTTGGAGTTATCTTTGGAATATAAAGAGAAGATCACTTTGCTGATGAGGGAATTTTTGTCGAGGATTTTCCATATCCATTTAGATAGGAGAGCTCGGTTAAATGAGGAAAGGTAAATGACACCTAGTGTCACGCCCCGGTTCTAATTTTTATCATTTTGGGACGTGATTCGACCGACAATGCAACCATACTTGTCACATTCATGCCTCTGGATCATCCTGTATACAGATATTTTGCCAAAGAACTACTACGTATAGCATGTTACTAAGAAGACAAAGAAGATAGATAAGAAAATCTCTAAAGAGACAGAGTTCTCTTACATGTCCACAACTATCCAAAAGTAGGGAAAACAAACCATAAACATAGTCTGGAGGACCACAGGTGATCACAAGGAAAAGTCTAAATACACTAAAGCTGAGAGAGTGATAGGACAGAAGTGATCACTATCGCCGACCTGGTCCTCAAAGTACTCTCGGTCCTACTAAGAAAGAACGGTCCCCGAGTCTGGGGCGAGTAAACCCTAGAGGAGTCAGAAAACTTTCAGCAAGCATGTAAAATGAGGAAATTGTAACGGGTATAAAGAAAAGATGGAAACTCAATTAAAGATG
This sequence comes from Asparagus kiusianus, assembly GCA_022839385.1. Lineage (NCBI taxonomy): Eukaryota > Viridiplantae > Streptophyta > Magnoliopsida > Asparagales > Asparagaceae > Asparagus > Asparagus kiusianus. The sequence goes on along the minus strand of BQKN01061195.1, from coordinate 44,445 downwards.
ATAAAAGAAAATGCTTATTGTAGATATCAAACAAAGTCAAGATATTATTCGATTAAAATTTTATTCGGAGCTATTAACGCGTAGGAGTTAAGATTTAGAAATACACAACATGAGATGAGTACGTCGAGCGAATAATCCAAATAAGGAAACTCTCATATATATACCATTATCTCAAATTGTGAATAGCTAAATAACAACACCAAAATCCTATAAACAAGCAAATAAAGAAGTACATCTCCAACACCTTATCCAGAATATGTCGTGCATACCAAATCAATCACAAAGCATATAATCACATTATTCTTATTTTACATGTTGTTTGAATTAGAGGAGAATGGTATCATGTATGTAAATCGGCTTTCCCATATAACATCCTGGGAATACGGACACTAAGTATTGTACTGGCCCTTGCCCTTATCATTTATCATATCAGTATATACATGAACCACTTATATACACTTTATATTCTCCGTCCAATTCCCCTTTATTAACCACATATTTGTCAATTTAATTTAAGTGACTGTGCATGAAATGTTATGCACTAACCATATAGTTACCGTGGAACGACTTCTGTAAAACTATGAAAAATAACCTTGACCCAAAACTGTCCAATCAAATTGGGTGCACCGTCTAATCGATGCTACAATAATAATAGCCAAGGAAATATCATATCGGGATATTGATATCGAGAGCATAGCCATGTTATGAAAGCACACTTATAAATCATATTTTTAACATGAGTCGTCTTCATGCACAGTTGTTTGGGAGGAAAGTTATTGTTTTCATTATTAAAGAACACGTTACAACCGTTTATCGATTACACGTTCAAAAAAGAGAAAACTCGATCTTTTTATAAGATCTTCTTACACAATAAAAATAAAGAGAAAACATCTATAGTTAATAACCGCTCGACCACACTTAGGGATAGCTTTAGAACTGTTGGAGAGGTCCTGGAATGAAAGAATCCTTAAAAATCCACTTAAAACCCATCGAAAACGCGTTCAAGGCTCAGGACTGTGCGAGCCACCATTTGGTGGCTCGGCCTTGGGCCGAGCCACTGGCTTTGGCCGAGTCGTTTGACGTGACTCGGCCGCTAGTGGCTTTTCCGGTTTGTTTGGTTTGGGTTTGTTTCATCCTTTATGCGCATTCCGTCATTATTGACTTGTACGCTTTACCGATTCGCTTCATGCATTTCGTTAACTTGGAGCTGGACAATGAGCGTGCGGGCTACTTGGAGCTGACCGGTGAGCGAGCAGGCCACTTGGTTTGCCATTCTTGTGGCCGATGAGCGTGCGGGCCACGATGGCCAGTGAGCACGTGGGCCACTTGGTTTGCCATTCTGGTGGTCGATGAGCGTATGGGCCACTTGGCGATGGCCGGGGAGCACACGGGCCACTTGACGGTGGTCATTCCAGTAGTTTGTCACTATGTCGTCAACGGTTTGCCGATTTGCTTCATATGTTTATCAGCGCCAGATAATCTTCCTTGACACGGTTAATGACGTTCATCGTCTTTTATCCGTCTCGAACTGTGTTCGGGGACCTATAGGTAATTTTTGACGCCTATAACAATCTCTCCTATTGGAGGACAACTAGGTAATCAAGCAATAATTTTCCATATAGTCATACACGTCAAACACAAAAATCTAAACATGACATTTCAGGTGATCTCCATTTTCAATACCAAACCAGTCTTGCCTATGTGGGCACTTAAGGGTATAATATTTCGTAAAACATGAAAATCTCAAAACCATGATTTCATAGCAAGTATAAATCAGTAATTTATGTGTCAAGTGGTCAATGTCACTAGACCATGTTACAAGGTTAGAGAAATTGGTCTCAGTTTCAATCAATTTTCCTTGTAATGGAGATCATGAAAGGTTCCTCTAGTCTGCAAGGCTGCATCTCAGTTTTAGTTTGTTGTGTATAAAGATGTGGGCAAAATATGATCACAGAGTCATAAAAGTATTATCATGCACTCTTTATGGAGTGGACACTAACATGAAATTATTGCCCACATCTATTGTGACCCCATGTTTAGAATTGATAAAAGTGTTACACGGGTAAACGAGGAAAGTAACCGAACTATTGCTCTATTATAAATTTCCAACTTAAGAATATTATGTGGTACATGAAGATGTGCATTTAGCATACTTTTGGGTGATGACTTTTAATTTAATTGTTGCAGGCAGCAGGAACAAGGGGAAGCATGCTTTAGTGGTACATAAAAGTTGGCGGAAAGGGATTTCCATTCAGCTTTTCGTACACCAAAGAATTAAAATACTGAATTCTATGACCATATCAACCCAGTCTATTTAGAGACTGCAGTAAGTAGAGACAGAATATTGAGCTTCGAGAATTTGTAAACTATTGGAGAGTTGGAAAGTATGCAGAGAACTTTGGAATTAAATGAGGTTTATGATCCTAATAAGAACAAGTGGGCTACTGCTCCTGAGATGATCTCCGAGATTGTTTCGTAAAGTCATGCATGTTGAATTTAGCAACCAAGTCATGTGACCACTGTAGAATTTGAGGCGAAAGCGACCAACCTCAAGAAAATTAAAGTAGAAAACGTTTTGGATGCTTTACGGTCAACCGCGAGTGGCGATGCGGTCGACCGCGAACGTGCACGAACACAGAAAAGTCTCTGGACTTTTTGCGGTCGACCGCAAGTGGCGCGGCGGTCGATCGCGAGACCCTCTAGTGCATTTTTTGTTTCTATTGTTTGCCACGGTCGACCGTGATTGGCGCGACGGTCGACCGCGATACGGTTTTGGGCTGGGCTTGGTTTCCTACACTGATTAGGTTTTTGATTTAATATAAATAGAAGCACGATTTGTTTAGGGTTTCCAATTGTTCTAATTGTCAAAATTGGATTTTAGGGTAGCATTATGGGGAGATTTTGAGCAAAGAAAAGAGAGTGTTTTCTGAGCAATTTGTTTGAGGATTTTGTGAGAGATTTGAGAGTTTAGTTTGAGAGATTATTTGTGAGCTTTTGAGTGATCTTGTAATCTCAGTTTGTATTCTCTCTTTCTCTATAGTGAAAACTCATCCCCTTATTGTCCCGTGGACGTAGGCAATTTGCTGAACCACGTTAAACTTTTGTGTTTGAGTTTGTTCCATTATTAGTTGATTCGTGTGCTTCTCTCTCGGTAAATTTGTGAATCCTCAGTACACGCGCCTTGCCCCAACAAGTGGTATCAGAGATCGGGCTACGCTTAGGCTATTTGGAGGAGTAGATCGCTTTGGAAGCTCGTCTAGAGTCTCAATTGGAGATAAATGTGGGATCTTTTTGGTAAAAATTCTATCTTTTCTAAGTTTGGATCTATTCTTCAGTTTGTTCCGTATTGGTTGATGGTGTGTTGAGCAAGATGGCTAGGAAAGAAGGTATTTCGGGTGTTGAGGATAGTGCTTCTTATGTGAAGACCATTCAAAATTTGAATATCCACTCTACGAGATAGATGTGGAGAATTTTAATGGCACAAACAATTTTAGATTATGGAGATGTGAGGTTTTGGATGCGCTGAACGCGTAAAATTTGGAAAATACTTTAGAATTAGATGTCAAGCTAGATGATATTGAAGAGAAGGTTTGGATGAAGATGAATAGAACAGCGTGTGGTGATTAGATCTTGTTTGACTCAAGATTTAAAATATGATGTGATGAATAAGATTTCAGATAAGAAGATTTGGGAGACCCTTGAGAGCAAGTATTTGACCAAGAGTGTGGAAAATCGCTTTCATTTAAAGAGGAGGCTTCATCGCTTCCAATTGAAGAAGGAAACCTCCATTAGTGATTACATGAATCACTACACGAAGCTTCTTACGTATTTAGCGAATGTGGATGTTATGATAGAGGATGAGGACAAAGCTTTGTTGTTGTTGAGTTTCTTACCAGATGAGGAATATGAGACCTTTGTTCCTACCCTAATTAATAGAAAGATGTCTCTTTCGTATAGTGAGGTCACCGCTGCACTTGTGAATTATCAGCTTCGAAAGAAAGATAAGGAGTCTACAAGTGACACAACATCAGATGCATTGATCGCAAGAGGGAAGAATCCAAACCAAAAGAATGAAAAGTCATAGTCTAGAGTAGGGCATCTTACAGTTGGCAAAGATCAGTATGCTTAGTGTAAAGAGACTGGTCATTAAAAAAAAGATAGTCCAAAGCTCAGTGAATGGATGAAGAACAAGCAGAAGGGAAAGGAAAAGCAACCATCATCAGAAGCAAACATCATCATATCGGATGGTAACCTTTCTAACTCATCTGTTTATTCACTATCATCATATCGGATGGTAACCTTTCTAACTCATCTGTTTATTCACTTTCTATCAGTCTCATAGTTGATTATTCGTAGGAATCTGAGTGGATGTTGGATAGTGATGCAACCTATCATGTGTGCCCTAAGAGGGAATGGTTCTTTAGTTTTGATAAGCTGGATAGTGGTGTGGTATACATAGGAGATAACTGTGTATGTCAGATCCTTGGGATAGGTAAAGTTTGCATCAAGATGTTTGATGGTATGAGTAGAGAGTTACATGGTATGATATATGTTCCTTCTTTGAGGAAGAACTTGATCTCAATTGAAGCTTTAGGTGGTAAGGGTCTGAAAGCTCGTATTGAGGACATGGTTCTCGAGATATTGGAAGACTCTTTGATTGTGATGAATGGCGTGAGGAAAAATAACTTGTACTATTTGATTGGGAATACGGTGACAGGTGGAGAGCTGGTGACTTTTATTGATTCGACTAGACTGCGACATTTGAGGCTTGATCATTCTAGTATTGATTTGAAGATGGATGTATCGACCTGCAGTTTGAAGTCCAGTGAATATTTTGATGTGAGCAAGAAGACCGAGGTAAAGTTTGGCATCTCTATTCACCTCACGAAGGGTCTTTTCGATGGAGTTCATGTAGGCATTTGGGGGCCTTCCAAGGAGGCATCATTGGGAGGTAATAGATATTTGATTTCCTTTGTTAGTGGATGTTCTAGGCATGTTTAGGTTACAACCAAATCCTGATTAGATAAAGTCCTAGTAGTCTCCAACAGATGGAATAAGCGTGAGATAGACAAAAAGGTGAAGGTACTTCATTCTGTTTTTGATGGGAGGTACAAGAGGGACCTGTTTCTGCATTTGAGCTGAGCTCACAACATTTTGAGATACTTTGTTGGAAAGGAAATCTTAGGGCAACGAGATGAGATGGTAGATTTGGTGAGCTGTTCCTTGTTGGAGGAGGATCGGCGTTTAATGTCGAGCATTGATTCTGGTGTTGAGGCTTCGATATATTTGGGTCATCTTAGTCATAGGTTACCGACTGCTGCGATTGGAGGTAAAACTCCATTGGATGTTTGGTCTGATAGTGTCACTTTGGTTGATGCTTCGATGAGGGAGCCAATTGACTCTCAGCAGGTGGAGAGTTTTGGACAGACCTTAGATGTATTACAGCAGGTGGAGGATGATGCTACTTCACGTTGGATGAAGATTACTTCACATACTCCAGATCATTCTGCATCGTTTGAGATTCTAGCTGATGTGATACGGTTAGGGGATCATTTGGATTTGGGTGCAGATGATGAGTTGGTTGATTTGAGTGCAGCGGGTGTTATCAGCTACAGATTTGTCACGCATCATTCACGTTATGAGCACTTGGGTGCAAGGTCTTAGAAGAAGACATTTGGTGAAGGTCGTGAAATTGGTGAAGGATTGAAGATTCTTCTAGTTGATTGAGGTCGTTTATGACCATTTGGGGAACTACGTGAAGGCTTGATTCTTTGGGCAAAATGATACGTAGGTAGTCAGTTTTGATGCAGCCGATTTGATGGGTTGATACCGATGTTTTGGAGTTTGTTCGCATTCTCATTTGGGTCTTGACTTGTTGTGGATGGAGTCCGTTGTCGTGATTTTGTTTCACTTGATACTGGACGCAACAAGTGAGACATTTGATTTGATTGGTGTCGACTCGGTTTTGGGAAAACTTTACCGAGGTGGAGAATTATAGTATTAGATGTGAAGGTGACGAAGCTCAGAAAAATTAAAGCAAAAAACATTTCGGATGCTTCACGGTTGACCGCGAGTGGCGCTGCGGTCAACCGTGAACGTGCACGAACACAGAAAAGTCTCTGGACTTTTTGTGGTCGACCGCGAGTAGCGCGGTGGTCGATCGCGAGACCCTGTATTGCATTTTTTGTTTTTGTCGTTTGCCACGGTCGACCGTGACTGGCGCGACGGTCGACCGCAATGCGATTTTGGGTCTGGGCTTGGTTTCCTACACTGTTTGAGTTTTCTATTTGATATAAATAGATACACAATTTGTTTAGGGTTTCTAATTGTTCCAATTGTCAGAATTGGAATTTGGGATAGCATTGAGGGGAGATTTTGAGCATAGAAAAGATAGTGTTTTCTGAGCATTTTGTTTGAGGGTTTTGTGAGAGATTTGAGACTTTAGTTTGAAAGATTATTTGTGATCTTTTGAGTGATCTTGTAATCTCAGTTTGTATTCTCTCTTTTTCTATAGTGAAAACCCATCCCCTTCTTGACCCGTGGACGTAGGCAATTTGCCGAACTATGTTAAACTTTTGTGTTTGAGTTTGTGCCATTATTAGTTGATTCGTGTGCTTCTCTCTCGATAAATTTGTGAATCCTCAGTACATGCGCCTCGCCCCAACAACCACTAGGATAAACACATTCATATGTATGTACTCTATCCCTTGTACTAAGGGGTTGTTTGGTTCGTTTCCTAGATATAGGGAAATGCATTTCCATGTACAAAAACACAAGTTTTGAGTTTTCCAAACTTTTCCAAGAAATGGATTGTTTCGCTTTGGTTCGTACAAAAAAATAATGGAAAACCAATGTATTTATTTTCTTGTGTTTGGTTAGCATGGAAAAAATGGAAAACTTTTGTTGATATTACATTTCCCACTTTTCTTGTGTTTGGTTGGTTTTAAAGTTTGTAGTGAAAAGTGTTTATGGTCACCATGGTAAGATTACCCCACTATATATAACTTTATTTGTGCTCGTTATATGATGTAATATTAATCATATAAAAGTTCGAATGTAACATGAACAAATAATAATATATGCAATGAATTATAAATTTCTGCTTGTATTAATGAAATCATACGAAACCTGAAATAATATGAATCAATTGCAATGAATTACATACTTGATTTGATTTGAAATATACATGTTTCAGATTGAAAAAATCACATGAAACCTGTACTAACTTGAATATTCACAAATTTATGTAGTTAAGTTGCATGAATTATCCAAAAAATCAGTTGAACATATAAAAACACATAAACAACCTGAATAGTCATAAATATGTATATAACCTAGCAAATCGCACAAAACCATGCTTGAAAATAATTCCACAACATAAAACCAAGCTCCACAAAGATCAGAACTGCACGAATAGAACTATGAAAACTTATAATATTATGAACTGTTACAATCCTTTATACGAGATTTTATCTGCATACAAAGTTTTAAAATTAACTACTGGCTACTGATACAAGACCGATATAACTTTTGCAAGTGGTATCCTTAAAGGTAGCTCTTGACCTTCATGCAATTTGAGGTTTGACATGAACTTCACCACTTGACCAGGATCTTCACCACTCGACCAAGTAGCACGACTATGGCATGATGTGCTCTCCCCTCTCTCTTGGAGCACCTGACACATAAAATAGACATAAACATGCAAACAAGGAGCTAATATAAAGACCAATAAGGGTAACTGATAAGATCATATAAATAGACATAAACTTGAATCAATTCATCAAAGTTTTTCCTTTAAATTTGTTTAACTTTCTTGAACTAAAACTAAATACAGACAAATGTATAATACACAACAATGTAACAGTAATCTTTTACCAAATGTACATAAAACCTCACAATTGCGTAATTTGAGAAAGATGACAAACCTTAGTCATTTGTCTGTGTCCGCAGAGCTTTGCTCCTGTCGATAAAGGATCTATAATCTGGTTGGCCTTAGAAAATGTAGCCTGCAATATATACAAAACCAGTTTCTTAGAGGTGATGAGCCTAAACGTGAAATAAGAATTTTAATTCCATATGATTGAAGTAAAATATAATATACAGAAAAAAATTTACCTGTAAGACAACGGCCGCAGAGGACAAAGCCAACACCTACAAGATAGACAAGTTCAAGATAGACAAGTTCAGATGTAAAATAAATGTCATCAGATGTAACAAAAATAACACAGGAAGAGGGGTAGAATACTCACAACCAGGCTCACAACCAGGCTCACAACCAGGCCACACAACTAGCCAACCAACCTGGCTACACAAAACCTGAACATGCTCACAACACTTACACAACATGGCTCATAACCAGTCTACAAAACCAACAAACCAACCTGGCTCACAACCAGGCTACACAAAATAACCAACAACAGCAAGTACACCAAAAATAACCAACCAACAACATCAAGTACCAACCAACAACATCAATTAATCAGCAGGTGGCTACTGAATAGGGCCGAGGGCTCATAATATGGTCAATATCATCATTGTTAGTCATCCAGTACAATATCAATAGATATTACAGGTTGCTAATCTCAGATATTATGATAATAATCATAGCCTAAAAGTAAAAAAGTCACTAACATAAACTCGTGTCATGAAAACTTACTACACAAAATACCCAGAGCAATAGCCATCTAGTACAATGTGTGCACATTGTAGGTTGCTTGCATCTTAGGAAATTGTATGGTGACTTATAAATATCCTGCAGTCACAAGTTTAATTTAAAGGCTAGTACACCATAATATTCACACTATGAAAGATAATATTAAAAAATAAAAGCAAATAACTACTTACTACAATATAAATATAATATTAGTCATTGTCATACAATTTGACAACCACAAAAATAAACATCATCTCAAAAAAGTATTGTCTCTAAACCAAACAATATTAGTCTTCAACCATAATTAAAAAAGTTTTCAAACATAAATGTGCTTAAGTGAGAATCATAAACTACCACACACAACCATAATCTATATGTTTTCAATCCTCTTTGTTGAGAAATGCCTCTATCATCTCCTTCTGACCATCATAAGATATGCACATAAATAGTCTAGATTCATGCTCATTCATAAAAAGGTGACAATAGTATGTATCTAACTTAGCAACACTAAAGTCATGTGAATGAGCATATAGGACCGTGGATAACTTCTCAGTCCAATGCATATTCACACACTTCATGTTTGTGCTAAATACATCTATCTTATCCACTATTTTTAGCATGATCTAACTATCTAGGTTGGTCTTACGAGCCTTTTTCTTGGCGGAGGATGACTTAGCCTTAGAACTTGATGTGTTGTGTGCTTCATTAGGCGAAGGAGTGTCATCGTCATCTAAAATGTGTACTTGAGTAGATTAGGGAGAATGCATTGGTGAGTTCATCTCATCTCCAAGATTTATGGTCTCACTACGACTAAACTTTTTCAAAGCATCACTAGCAAATTGTCCTGTAGCTTGATCATCACAGATGATAAGGGCGAGATCATCATAATACCTCAATGGTTTATTGACATATTGTCTAAGCTTAGGATTCTTAAAGCTCTTTTCCTGAAAAAGTATATTTTAATTAATTCAATGAAAATAAGTAAAAGAAATGGAAAAAAACCTATTCCTTAACCAGGGTTTATTTACCTCAATCCACCTATCCAAACATTCAGGATCCATGATGACAGTCTTCGTACTTTCATCCCATCCAGCACCACTAAGATTACGACAAGTTTCCATACATGAAATCTTGTTCGTAGAGTTTTGATGCGGTGCATGACATTATACCACTTAAAAATTGTGTTAAACTTCTCATTAATGTGTTGAGAAGCTATATGAAAAGCAGTTCTCTTAAAGCTTTTGTCGGGTTTATAACTCTTGCTTACTAAGTCGGCAAGAAATGGAATAAGCTCATCATCATAACGGGAATACCAGAACAAATGTTTGGTTCCTTGAGAACCACCTGCTTCATCATTTTTTTGGATGTGGTTTTTTTCCTCTTCTTCTTTGGATTTGATGATGTTTCTACCCCTTCTTCTACGAGGTCCAGTTTGGAACCTGATTTGGGAGTAGATCCATTACCACTAGTGTGAGAAAGCTACACCCCACTAAGATTAGGACTGTGAAATTGCGGAGGTAAAGTTGGAGAATTCAGCATGTTCGTATATGACCCCAGAGTATGGTGCATCAGAAAGTAGCTACTATCATGGAATGACATGTTCGGATATGCTTGAGGTGGTTGTACAAAGTATAACTGCTGAAATAAAAAATACCCACCATCATCGTGATGCACAGACTGGGAGGGTTGAGGTGGTGGGGAAGATGATGGAACTACCCCCCTTGCCTTTTTTATTATCTCTCCCACTTAATAATGTATTATCAGCCATTACTAATTAAATAGAGAAAGTTAGATAACCAAAAAAAGTAAAACATGAATAAGGTAATTAAAAGCAGAATACCATTAATGGAAATAGAGTTATTAAGTACATATATGAGCATAAATAAAACAAAAATAAAAATCAAGTCTCTGTGGTTACACCATGATTATATTTATCATAGTAGTCCACCCACATCGCCTAAGCAATGTCATCCCTAAGAGTCTTCCACTCATTTCTTGATTCAGTTTGCTCTCTTTGGAATTGATTTTGAGTAAAATCAACTAAATTAGTATCATTCTTGAAGGCCACCTTACCATCAATGTCTTTATTAAATTCATCATCGTTGAGTAGTTCATCACTTGGATCCACAGTTACAATAAAATTATGGAGTACCGTGCATGCCAATACAATATCTACTTGTATAGGAAAAATATAATGCGGCTTATCACACAAAATCTTAAAACGATTCTTCAATGTGCCAAATGCAGATTCAATCTTAGACGTCAATGAAGAATGTCTTAGATTGAATAATTCCCTTCTATTCTTAGGTGTTTTACCGAATGTTCTTTCAAATGATATCGAACACCTCGGTATGGAGAGATGAAACCTGGCATGGTTGGGTACCCAGCATCACACAGATAGTATTTGCCTACAATTTTATTAAGATAATTGTTAAGTCAAATATGAATATTAAACTTAATAAATTTTAAGTTAAGCTTTTATTTAATTACCATCATAGACTATCAATCCATATGGTTGTGGTCTAGACAATACATCCTGAAGAATTCTATAATTATTTGTAGACCCCTCCCAACCTGCTAGAACATATGTGAATAGTTTGTTTGGGGTGTAAGCTGCAAGCATATTTTGTGTAACACCTTTGCGGCCTCGAAAGCGTGCAACAAGATTAATCGGAAGTATTGCATCGACATGAGTCCCATCAATCATTTCAATCCAATCCTATAATACATGTATCACACACCTAAATTACAATTTACTTCCATTGATTATACATTTAAATGTGCTTAAAGTGTAGATATACCTTGAAGTAAGGGTAGTATAGCGGGTTGTTAACGATCTCTTGGGGAATGTCATTGGGGGCTTGTCTCATGTACCGTCCATGCAGGCAAATAATTGCTTGTAATACCTTTTTAAAATATCTACTAACTGTCTCCCTTGATCTTATAAAATAATATCTCACAATCCGATTTTTAGATTTATGATCCAGAATGTTCAGTGTCATGATAAGTTGTTCTTCCACTGTTACATTTCTTGAGTCTGTTAGCAGGCTATTATTCCTCATCATACTCGCTAGTTTAACAAAAGCATCACTCCGCGTTCTAATATAATTCACGCAACTATCACTAAAACCATTATAAATTCGCTCTATGTGCTCAATTCTAACTCTCTCTTGTCTTTTTTTTCCTTACTTGGACCACTACGAATTGATTTACGTCTTGCTTGCATTCTCCTTATAATAGTAATTATTATAATTAAAATGGATAGAGCAGCACCTTGAACCATATTAACAACACTTTGTTCATCACAACAATCACCATCATTATCCATTTATCCATTTAGAAACTAAGTCGAATTCTTATAAAATCTGAAAAAATTATAAATTACAAATTACAAATTACCCACATGGATTACTGCTTATCTGACATATCTAGCATTTAAAAATATCAAAGATATAAACTTTTAGCTCCTAAATTGAAAAAATTACATTAACATGAACTAGTTGATAATGAAGCATTCAGAACTTCAATTTACTCAACCAGTCCAAATGATTAAACATCTTGCAACCCAAAATATCTACTCAAAAATACTTCAAGGAGATCAACATACTCAAGTTTCTTTGTAGTAATAAAAAATTTCTAATCCATTACAAATACTAATCAATGTGACTTACTTTCTATCATTAAGGAACTACAAAAACAAAAGGTGAATTTCACAAAAAAAAAGCTACAAACAGTTTGCACAAAATTTAGCAAAAACTATTTTTTCTCAAAATCTGCATAATAAATTCACAGAACAATCTTTATTGCACAGAACATAATGAAATTTAATTTGATTAGCTAGAAACGTTATCTACTACATACATAAATAGTAGTATCCTACAAAAAGCTATAAAAAATTCTTAATTTTAATCATGTTTCCTATTAATCATAACTTCTCTCAAAGTAATGCTTCTACCAATAGGCAATAAATTTACAATATTTATCAGTCACAAAATGGTGAATTTCATTAAAAAATTTAAATAAGAACTACAAACATTTCACACAAAACCAACATGGAAATAAACTAATTCATAACCCCTCCAATTTTGTGTGAAAAAATCGACAACTATAAACTAATTTTTCTCAAAATCCTAAATTTTACTCTGGGTAAAGACAATGTTTTAGAAGATCTCAAAACTGGCATATCCTAAATTTTCTCAAACATGTTCACTTCTGCTACAATATTTTTCACACAAAACCAACTTTTTTTAAGATCAAGCATAAACTACTTTTTGTCAAAATCCTAAATTTTAATCTGGGTAATAAAAATGTTTTAGCAGATCTCAAAATTAGCAAAAACTAATTTTTCTCAAACATGTTCAGATCTGCTAAACAATTTTTTCGTTTAAAATCGTACAAATTTAACCGAACATAAATCTCAGATCTGAATAGGGTTGGCAATTATCAGATAACCCTCCACCAATTTCTCAAAAAATTAATCTAAATTAAACTAATAATCCAAATATTTAAAAAAATCAATTTTCTAACATACCCATTAAAATTGTAACAAAAAACATTCTGAAATCGTAGGAATTTTATAAAATTTTATAATTTTCTCCATGATTGGATATTCGAAGGTTTTTAATCATCTTTTCTTATCTGTGAAATCTCAAAAAAATAGAAAAATTAGAAAAATTGCGTAGATCAGACACCCTCCCACAAATTCTTAGATAATTGCTATAAATTAAACTAATAATAAGAAAATTTAAAAAATTCAATTTTTACCTTGATTTATGAAGCAACATCGTCGACAAATATTAGATCTGGTTATTATTGGCAAAGATCAGACCCCCTCCCCTGAATTTCTTCGAATACAGGGACAACGAAGGTCGCGGGAGTTTCTGGCGGGAGGAGAGCAAGGAGGTAAGTATAGCTCGCCGAAGAAATCAACGAGGAAACCAAAAAGCCGATGTGGTTGTAGTTTTCATCGATTTCACGAGGTAGATGAAGGAATTGGGAGAGAGAAAAAACTGATGTGGCAGCGATTTTTCTCTCGTTTCCCTTCTTCAACCCTAGCGAACCAAAGATGAGGAAAAAACCGACGGAAAGCTTATATCCTACATGGCCATGAAAAATCTAATATGGAGACGGTGTAAAACTTTTCCACCGAGTTAAAAAACAAACCAAACAGCCCCTAACAAACTCTTTCACAATTCTATTTGATAATTAGAATATATTAACTCATTTACCCTGTCATACAAATTTTTTTGTTTGGTAAGTTAATGATGGTTAATTTTTTTAATTTATAAGTTAACAAACATATGTTACTATATTTGCAAAGGTGTTAAAGAAACATTTCGCTACACGATCTATTTCTCTCCAAAAAAATGGGTCAAGATCTACCCAAGATTCTCGACTATTGTCAGTAATACTTTCAAGCCGAATAAATAGAAGCCCAATACAAAATTTTTCAAAAATTTAAAATTTACACCCTGAATCTTCATATTGTGAATTAGTCCCCTAAAATTTTAAGTATTTTTAAATTTATTCTCTGAAATCTCCATATGCTGAAATTCATTCTCAAAATCTATTTGTTTTGAAATTAGCCCTCCGAATCTCCCAAGCTAACTAGATGGACTAATTTCGTAAGATTAAAAAGTTTGGGAGAACAAATTTCATAAAATGAAGATACAGGGACTAAGTCAAAATAAGTACATATTTAAGGGAATTATTTTAAAATGTCAAAATTTTGGGATAAATTTTAGGCGGACAAATTTTTAAAACCAACCCCTTTCACTATTTAATTGCAAAAAACGACCGCTTTTCAACTTATTTAGAAAAAACGACCTGGTTTCAGCCCTATCGCTGAAACCAGGTCGGTTTTTGAATTTTTTTTTTTACGAAACTTCATGGGAGTTGAACTCCCGTGAAGTTTAGCACCCTTTTAAACTTCACGGGAGTTCAACTCCCGTGAAGATTAATTTGGTGAATAAACTCCACGGGAGTTGAACTCCCGTGGACTTGTAGGACAAATTCCCCAGAGAATCGCTCGCTGGGAAATTTGGCCTCAGCTTCACGGGATTTCAACTCCCGTGAAGCTGCAGGCCAAATTTCCCAGCGAGCGATTCTCTGGGGAATTTGGCCTGCAACTCTACAGGAGTTCAACTCCCGTGGAGTTTCGGCCTATGTAAGCACATGCGACAGGGCTGTCCTGATCTTACTTCTCTCTCACCGTAATCGCCCCAAACCCTAGCCCTCTCTCTCGTTCGAACCGCTGTCGTCCACATCAAAACTGACCGCCTCCCCATTTTCGACCGTCGGAACCCGACTCCAACCGTCGGGACCCCATTCCGACCGCTGGAACCGCCGTTGTCGCCGGAGTTCGACAGATTGAAGGTAAATTCCTCCCAAAATTATTTATTCTCTTAATTCTTGTATTTTCTTGCTATTTCATGGTGATTACATGTAAAAAAATTAGATTTTAGAATTTAATTGTGAATTATTTATGAATTATGTGAAGAAAACTTAAATAATTTTGTCGATTTAGAGGGTAAATTATCAATAATGTAAAAAATAGTGTCACTACATATGTATGACATCTAATTGATTTTAAAAAATAGTGTTATCAATAATTTTGTCGATTTTAGAATTTCATTGTGAATAATTTATGAAATTTGCTCAAAAAAATTACATAATTTTGTGAATTTTGTGGATTTAGAGGTGAAATTATAAAAAATGTAAAAATTAGTGTTATATGACATCATTAGATTTTACAATTTAATTGTGAATTATTTATGAATTATGTGAAGAAAACTAAAATAAGTTTGTCGATTTAGAGGGAAAATTATCAATAATGTAAAAAATAGTGTTATTACATATGTATGACATAGGTATATGAATTTGGGTAAAATTATGGTTCCCTAAAATTGATATAGGATTTAATGGTAAGTAACAATAAATTTTTAAAGTCTTTTCGTGTAATATTGATCTTGATTGTTTTACTCTTCAGAGGTAATGATGAACGATCGAATCATAATTTTGTGTTCGTATGATGGGAAGATTAACTACTTCGAAAATAATATGCCCGTTTATGAAGGAGGTGCGACGAAACCATTGTTTATAACAAAATCGTGTACTTTCGATGAGTTGGTGAATGAATTGCACAAACTTATATTAACCAACTCACGGGAATATCACCTTAATGTTATTTGCAATTATCCTGTTGTGGAGAACAGGACAAGCGGCATTCAAATATCAAGTGACTACAATATGAGTCTCATTGGAGTCTTACATGATGAGAAGCGTTCAATGAATTGTTCATTGAAAAACATCAAAGGAATTTGGGCAAATCGTTGAATTATGACGAAATGTATTCCCGCATGTTGGATGGCCCTGATGTTGATTCCGTTGGCTTT
Source organism: Asparagus kiusianus (assembly GCA_022839385.1). Classification (NCBI taxonomy): domain Eukaryota; kingdom Viridiplantae; phylum Streptophyta; class Magnoliopsida; order Asparagales; family Asparagaceae; genus Asparagus; species Asparagus kiusianus. Next base: position 28,398 of record BQKN01061195.1, on the reverse strand, counting down.
TTATCTCCTCAACAAGATGAAGGTTGGACACAATCACAATATATGAGCGGTTCTTCGTTTGTGGGCACTTCGAATGCGGTCGATACTAACACGAGAGTTCAAGAAGATAATGCAAGTGTTGAATCTGAGAATGATGATGAAGAGGAGGGCTTACAAATTAATAGCATGACCTTGATAGATCGTGATGAAGGGGACAACCACCACATTGATGGGTGTTATGCTAATAATGAGTATGTTGTCTTAGAGGATCCGCCGCCCGATGAACTTCAAGGAGAAGAATGGATCGATAACTCCGTGATGGAAAGTGTTCCTGTTGGCACTAATAGCGGTCATGATACACAGGGCGAGGACTTCTCATTCGTG
>BQKN01061195.1:4631-19148 GCA_022839385.1 Asparagus kiusianus | reverse complement strand
GATTTTCGCATCATATACTATAAGGATCTATTTTTATACACAAATAGTGATTTAGGCTCAATAAAACCGAACTAAAACAAATTAAAAGCACACAAACAGTGGGTGTAGGATTTGGTGAGATGTCACTCGCCTGTGATGTGCTAGAACAACCCCTGAATCCAAGAGAGGATGATTCCTTTCGCTGCACCTCGCCAAACTCGTTGAAATCCTCCGAAAATCCCCCAAAAATCACCAAAGAACGAGCTAGGGTTTGAGGGGAGAGAGGGGCTAGGGTTTCTCTAGGGTTCTGATGGGTTTTAGGGTTGGTTTCGGGTAGGAGAAGTTATATACAAACGGTCAAAACCCGAAACAAAACCAAACCAAACCCGCAGTCTAAAAGAAAACCCAGAATCAGCCCGTCAGTCGACTTATAGGTCGACTCATCAGTCGATTCATTGATCGACTCATGAGTCGACTCATCAGTCGACTGAGCAGACACTAAATCCAGATTTCGTGCATGTTTTGATGTACAGCCAAAACCAATGCATGAAACTCTATGAAACCACACTCATACATGACTAACAACTTGTTACCAAGTATCTCTATGACCTCAAGCCATTTATCACAAATAGAATTATTTATACACTAATAATTCACATATACTCTAACAAAATACGGGGTTCTACAGTAATACTCAGTTGGGACAAGATGTTATTCCACCTGAGGAAGGGGGGGGGGGGGGTTCTGTTAGGATCTGAAATTTTATCCTTTATTCCAATATTATCATATAATTATACCTTGTGCTTCTTTATTAAGCAGAAACTCACAACATACTAATAGTGAACTCTTGTTGGTGTCCCTAATAAACCCAGATTGTTAAATAGATACTGAAGCGTTTACTGAAATGTCCTTGGGATTCTTAATTCTAATGATTGTTATGTTGGAGAAAATTTTAACAAATTTATTTGGTAATGTTAGAATATAAAACTATAATCCTCGACCCTTACCATAACTTTGGAGTTTTTATATATTAGAGACACTTTCACATGGTGTCAGAGCCAACCCTAGTTTGAATCTTGCTAGCCATGAATTTAATACAGATTAAAAAAAAAATTTGTTACCGCTACGTGAGTCTAGGTTCCAGCCAGCCATTAAAAAAATGGCGTTCAACTTGCGGGGGCTTGTTAAAATATAAAACTATAATCCTCGAGCCTTATCATAACTTTGGAGTTTTTGTGTGATGGTTAGAGAGACTTAATCTAGGAGGTACATGAGCGAATCAGATTGTTAAAGGTCTCACAGTTAGGTCTTCTTACTAGTGTTTCTGGATTCTGATGATAACTATTGAAATAACAAATAGCTGTCCTGCATTTGAACACACAAGGCCTAATCTGGTGTATTCATTATGTGTTATGTTGCATGTACTTTGTTGCATCGTATGATTACTTCAGTAATGGTTATTGCATCATGCTTTTGTTTTACTAACCTAATATTAAGGTGCTGTTTGGCTCATGGAAAATTGCATCTGCAAGACTGCAACTGATGGTGAAGTCGTGTATATTTGTTTGACGAACCGACTCATTTGCTAATTTATTAGATATCTACAACTATGCTAGGTTTCAGCTTTGTTGATCAAGAACTAATTTTTTTTGCTGCAGTGATGCATGTCCATGTCGTTCTATCAATATCCATCCACAATTCATAATATGCACTAGTTTTTTTTTCTGGAAAATAAAATGTGATGTGTGCTTTCTGACCACTTATTTGTGTGCAAAGGTTGAAACTGGGATTACAACTGCAGAGTTGGAGGCACAAAGGCAAAAACTTATTGCGGGTGGTGCACCACCAGAATCAGTTAGAATATGCTCGGTATGCAATATCGTGTGCAATAGTGATAAGGTGTTTGCGCTTCATCTTGCTGGACAAGTGCATGCCCACAAGGTAAACAATTGTCAGGTTATAGCTTTGGCCATGAGTGGCTCACAATATCTTTTGAATTCAAATATACATAAAATGTAGAATGTTTTTGTCTGTAGTTTCTAAATCATTGTTGAGCTTTAGATTACTAATATGTGATATAAGTGATGTTTATGATCATTTGCGGAAATGCCGGCCTATTGTTATATAGAAGTTGGTTGTGATTAGGATACACTTGAAGGATGATATTTGTTACAAATGTAATGAACTTGATGCGTAGCTCTCTAGCGTGCAATTTTTTCTATGAATAATTGAATATATTTCAAGTATTTAGATTCATCATCGGCTGGTGCAAATTGGTTATATTCCTCGATTTTGGGCATGAATAAGGAAAAATGTTGCTTTTATCTTGGAGAAAGCTACCATCAAGATCTGTGTATCTTAGCAAGACATAGCTTTATCTAGAGTAAGCATTTTGTTGTATGCCTCAATGAAGTATCTATTCTTTGATTAAGTGACATGGAGTTATATCAAAAGCAAATAACATTATCCAACTTTAACCATTGACTTCATTTGTTCAGGTGAAATGTCTGTCCTCACTCCTCACTGTTAACACAATTACGGAAGATGGAAGATGATTCCACCTCTTCTAAGTAACTGTTAATGCATGCATTGAAGTTGTCGAGGGGTTAAAAGGGAATAAGATAGTGCTTAAAAACTAAGTAATGGGGGAGTTTTGTCTATTGGAGAAGAATCTTACGAGGGTTTTGTGCAAGTAGACTCTTTCTTTCCCCACATTATTAATGATATCAATCATATGTGATTAGTTGGATGTTTAATTTTTTGGCAGATGCAAATAAAATCAGTCGGTCCTCAAGGAAATTCGTCTAAATGCAGAGTGATGCTTTGTGGTTTCTCCTTTTTAATATAGGACGAAAGATCATAGATGATATTGATTAGCCTAGTTATGAATATGAATGTTTTTTTCTCGAATAATCTTGTGCCGTATGTATTCAACTCTGAGAGTGCTTTGTTTTTCACTTGGCTTTTTAGCTATGTGTTCAATCACTGAAGAATTGATTTTGGATTTTGCTGGTAGGGATGTAAATCAGTGACTCGTTAAAGGAGGCCTTAAATGCAGAGTCATGCTGTGCTTCTGTCTAGTTCTGATATACAAAAGATTGTCGATGAGAGTGCTAAGTAGTTAATTTTGCTTGCATTTATTCACGTGAATGTCCCTTTCTTAAAGAATCTATATCGCTTTCAATCTATTTTTCGAAATATTTCATCCTGCAGGCCTTTGGAATACCACTCATTGCATCAAAGCTGAAGGTTCCCGCCCATGTGAAAGCCCTGCACTCAACCATAAAGCCAAAGGTTCCTAACGCTGCTCGTAGACCAGTCTCTCAGGGTCTCATTACCTTTGTGCAATCATCATATTGTGATGTATGTAAGGTACATTGCGACACCCAGGAAGTCCTCAATAGCCACAAATTAGGCAAAAAGCACATGAAAAACTTGCAGAAGCTTCAAGAGTCTCTCAACCCAAAGCCTGAAACCAACAACAACAACAACACAGTGAATGAACCCGCAAAGCATGACGCTGCATCAAAAGTGGAGCAGGATCTGGAGACAAAGAAGCAGAAGGTTTTGAGCGGAGGAGCTGCAGCTGATGCCGTTAGAGAGTGCACTTACTGCAATGTTGTTTGCAACAGTGAGATGGTGTACTGCTTTCATGTTTCAGGGAAGAAGCATATTGCTGCAATGAAGAAACATCAAGAGGCGCAGCAGCAGCAGTAGCGGAGTTAGTTTTCATAACAGGGGGTTTTATCTGGTACCTGTAAATGAATCTATTTAGTTTCGGTTCGGATTTAATTTATATCAAGTCATTGCTCGTGTTAAATTGCTTTTCTTACCGCTTCTTGGGGATATCCAATGTCGAGAAATGCACTCCTAATAAGGGCTTCGAGTTTCCTTTTCCGAAAATGTTTATTTTTACTCTTTGGAATACTATTTTGTTACTCAAGAACTTGAGTTTTTCTAATTTTATTCTTCGAGCTATGGAACCTAGATTCATTACGTTGTGGTTCTCTTTGCTGCCCATTATTTTGTCATGTGAGCTTTCGAGCCTAATTCATCAGTTATTGTCTGTCTTTTGAATTGCTTTGTGGGTTTCATGCATCTTATGGCGATCTGACATGAGTCGACCCGTTATTACCTTGTTATAACAGCAACAAAAACGTCTTTTATCCTATATCGGTTATAAGAATCGTATTATGTTAGTTTGCAATGTTAATCACTGTCATGCCCTTATTTGTTTTCAATCAAGTTTTTCTTGTATCTTACTCTATTACTTATAATCCTTTCATTTTTTCTGAAATCGGTGTCTAACAATCTCTCCCCGAGTGACGAAGCATCCAAATACATTAAAGAGTAGATATTTTATCAAAATATTCTCATCGAATAAGGTGATCTATACTATTTAGGGGTCTATACCATTTATGGATAGGGTTAAGTTTGAAAGCTTAGCTATGTCGATTTGACGCAAACCACTTCATTCCTCCAGAGGTGTTCTGAAAGGATTATTATTCCTAGAAAATTACCCTTCTTGGCGGATCAGAATGATCCTTTTCTTTTTCCCTAAACGAGCATGAGGTTTTTGTTTTAGGGGCGGTTAACGGTTTGTTTGCTAAAAAAACAGGAAGTGGAGCTTTTGTGACCTGACAAGAGCTCCACGTCGGTTTTTTATTTCTACCCATTCCCATTTCTCGCGTTTGGTTCAGTGAGGGTTTTAAAGAAATGGAGCTGTGAAATGGGGTGCCACGTCAGAATTTGTAGAAAACTCATTTCAGCCCCGAAGTGGCTGAAATGGGTGGGAAATGAAGAATAAAATATTGTTAGTCTTACCTTTTCGAGACGCGATGTGACTAAAGCGGCTGAAATGAGGTTAGATTTCTAGATTTTTGGATGTTGAAACAAATCAAAAAAATGGAAAACAATGTTTTACATCCTATGATTTCAATGCGAAACAAACCAAAAAAATCAAATCTGAGAAATCCACAGAAAGGCACTGAAATAGATTTCAGTATGGTTTTGTGTTTTTTTTCAAAGGATATGAACCAAACAGGCCCTTAAAGATGCATGCTGCTGCTAGCTTTGGAAGGGAGGTCAGTCTTAGCATATTGGCTAATTAGTTCTAAACTACCTCAAACTTTTTCCTACTTTGCATTGGTATATTCTTGATGTTTCTAAAACTTGCACTTTAATATCTTATGTTATGTAAACATGAACATATTTTTCTAAGTATTACAACAACAATAACAACAAAGTATTTACCCCAAATATTTTGGGTCGGCTATATAAATCCTATTCTTCCATTCCATTCTATTAGGCTCCGTTTGGCGAAGGGTTAATGAAGAGGGATTAAGGAGAAAGATTAACTTAATTAGCCCATTTGATAATCCGAAGGAATAACTTATTAACCTGTTATATAAGTTTTATTTTAACCCTTATGATCATTTTTAGTGTTTGGGAATAACAAGGATTTAGACTATTTTCTTTATAATTAGAGGGGTTAGCTCTTAATCCTTCTAAATATGAGTATTAGTAAACCCCTCATTTTGAGGGGTTAACACATTTTAATCCCTCTAGAGGGGTTAGTTTAGCCTTTCTATATTTTTTGTGTTTGGTAAATTATAGAGGGTTAACTCACTTTAACCCTCATATAGATTTTTTATGTTTGGCGGGTTAACAAGGGGTTAAGTCTCCTTAACCTCTCATTTAACACTTATGGAACATTTCTTCCACTAAATTATCATCATCATGTCCCTCTTAATTGCTCCCAACCAAGTTCTTTTAGATCTACCTCTAAATTTTCTATCCCATTAACTACAATATTATTGCATTTCCTAAGCGGTGCACTAAGAGGTCTCTGTTGTGGATGACCAAACAACCTTAATCTATTCTCTCTCATTTTATCCTCAATTGAAGCAACATCTAATTTACTATGAATATACACTTTCTTATCTTATCTTTTAGCGCATAGCCATAAGACTGCCGTAACATACTTATTACTACTATGCTCATTTTTTTACACATGTTGTTTCTTAAATTGCCTAATATTAAGACCCATAAAGCATTGTTGGTCTTAATTCAAAAGATAATTTTAAAATTTTTTACGCTTCAATGTTTTTTGAAATTACTGCTAAACACATCAATTATATTTAAAAATAAAATATAGATTTAATAATAAATTCAACAAACATTAAGAGCTAAAAGGCTCCAAACTTATCTTCTAAGTGTTACAAGGGAAAATTCAGGATAAAATATCACGTTCACATAATATAGGTTATTAAAGTACAAATTTTAGAAATTTGAGGGTACATAAAAGCTGTCAGAAACAAGTGAGGGTATGTAAATGCAAAGTGGGGGAAACTCTAAGATACTTAAGTGCTAATTAGCCTAAAAATGTTTTATTCTTTTGGTAAGCATACGACTATCCGTCTATCTGGGCGTAAAAAGGTAAGTTGAGGGGAAAGTTAGGACATTGAGGGACCAATTTGTAAGACCGTGTGATACAAGGGACATAATAGCAGTTTCAAAGATTGGAGAGAAGAAACATGGAGTGAAAACTTGGTACAAAAGAAATTCCGCATAAAACTTCATGGGCTTTGGATCCTATATTATATTCCTTTGTATTCCACATAAAACCTGGGTACAAAAGCAACGTGACCCGAACCCGACCCGTTGCTACGCTTACTTTGATGCCAAAATCATGCTTTGCTTTTGAACTTTAATAAACCATTACTCATTTAACCATCATGTGACCTCACTCATTGTGCCAAACAGCATCTCGCCTTCCTGGGCCCAGTCCAGCTTATAACATAACCCAACCCAAACAAAACCGGGTTGGCGTCTTTTCAATCCTCGCCGTTTCTTGCCTTGGTCACAGAGGGAAGCATAAAATTCTTCTACAGTTTGAATTTTCTTTGAGTATAAATTCTTCTGATTTCCCCCCTATTTTGATCGATTTCCCCCAATTTGTAAGATCAATTTCACCTTTTCTATTTGTTACGATCCAATTTTCATTCCAAGCTAGTAATTTTGGCGATTTAAGGTTTCCCCCACCCTGATGGCATGGGGATTCTGAAATTGGTTGTTGATTTTATACTCGAATTGCTACTTAATTTCTCCTTACGATTCTCAAATTTGCTGGCTTTGATATCAAAGTTGGGTCCTTTTGTAATGATAGATGTTTAGTCTCGGTTGGATGTTGAATTCATAGTTAATATTCTGCGGAACAAATTTTCAAATCAGACCCATTTCAACTTTTTTTTATTTAAACCGACCCATTTTTTTTACATCAAAACCGACCTGATTTTGTAATTAACAGTTTAATCACCATCCTAAACAGTCGGGTTGCCAACCCCGACTATTTAGGAAGGTGTTAAACCCTAATTAGAAACCTTAAACCCTAAAAATTAATGTCCTAAATAGTCGGGGTTGCTAACCCCGACTGTTTAGGAAGGTAATTAAGTAACTAATTATAAAATTGGGTCGGTTTTGGTAAATAAAAAAAAGGGTCGGTTTAAAAAAAAATGGGAATGGGTCTGTTTTGAAAAATTCTTCTATTCTGCGATAAAATTTAGCAACATGCTTGTAGGTTATGCATTGAGCTCTTTGATTGTGGTTTACAGGTGGGTGTTCTGGTTTGTATCATGCTCATCATCTGATGGTGATCTTTGGAAGGAGAGCTCTAAAGAGATAGCTTAAACACATTGAATGGCTCTCTTTTTTGCTCATATCTTTACTTCTGCAGATGTCTGGTAGTTTTAGGAGTTATAATGTCCTAACGTGGAGCTTGTGGAGTTTGTGCGAGTAGAAACTATGTGTAAAGAGGTAGGACATCCTGCTCAATTCGGATATTTCCATCATTGTTCCTTCACTTCAGCATGGTTCCTATGGTTCTCCTTTTCTTCTAATTTCTTCACATGGTTCAGATAACTGAGTAAGTAGTTGGCAAGCTTGATGCGGTTGACATTTGATGCCGCAGGAGTTAATTGTGTCCGTAAGAATGACTTCACATAGGTTTTTTAGTTTCTCTTTTGTTCCTCTTCTTTCTATATGGCAATACATCATGATGTCATTTACTGATATAGAGTTTTTTGAGCGTTTACAAGGATAAGAACTTTCTATGCACGATGGGATCCCTCTTCGGTACCTTAGGTAATATGCATAATTTACCTGAAGTTATAACTAAGCGAGTTATCATAGCTTTTTGATCTATCTTTTTGGGGATGATAGAGTTTTTATCGTCAACCCCTAAACTGATATATCAGAATCAATGAGGCACTTCAGATTCATGCTGATGAAGTCGGGAAAGGTGGCATACCGATTGGATAATTTTGCATGCTTTGCTTTAGTTGATTTCTGGTGCTTCCTTTCTTATATTAAAAAATTTTAAAATGCAGTACAATCTTATCTGGATATGTTGTGTGGTTTTCTAAATTTTAGTTTCAATATTTTGGATGCGTAGATCTAGATGTTTGAGTATGCTATCAATGTCTAAGAATCAAAATAATGATTCTCAGTATAAAATGAAGTAACTTTCTGTTTCCTTGTATTAGCTAAAGAAAGAAAAGGATATTCTGAAGGAGTCACTGCTGAAAGAAAAGTCCAAAAATGCTGAGCTGATTCAGGTAATGTTTGTGCATATATCCTTCCGCACCTTATTTTATATATCTTCATATTTTTATATTTTTGTTGCTTCAAAGTTCTGAGGGTAGGGTCATCAAATATCATTCTCTTCAAACTCAAATAATTATTAGGAACTTGTAACTTGTACTCAGCACATAAATATTCATTTGATTCATGATAAATTAGATTAGAAATACTAGGTTGAACTCTTTTCATATGACAATCTCTTAATTGTCATTGTTTTAATTGGCTTGGTAATGATGTAGTATCTCTAGACTAGAAACTTTCCCTATTAAAGGATATATCAAGTTGGCGCTTTCTCATAACCACACACTTGCGGAACTTCTCTAATCTACTGTCTTTTGTTTCTTCTTCGAGTTAACAACATCTTACAGTGTTGTGGCATCATTTTTTGGCAGCATCAATGATTTCTATTGATCTGTGCTGGATGGATATAATGCTTTCTTTCGGGACAAGCTTGACCTATCTCTGGTGTTATGACACTGCCTTTTAAGCTTTTAACTTGTTGGACCTCAAATACTCTGAGGATACTCTAAGGACACTCTAACTTAAAATGAAGTCATCATATCACCAAGGTGTTGCCTTCCACTTTAGGGGCTTAAGGATCAAGTCTTAATCATGATAACTGTTTTAACCAGTTTATCAAACCATTGAGGGAACATATTTAGTTTTCTGATACATGCAGATGCCTTTGTGAAAGGATCCTGCCACTACATAAAAACTGTGAAGCTGTGGCGAGGGATTGAGGGTTAAACTTTCTATATTCTAACATGTCCTCGTGGGTTGAGTGCCTTTTCATGGTCCATTTTTCACATTTTCTTTTAATATACTATGATACTTTACGCCAGTATGTGTATTTATATATGATTTTTAAGATACAAAGCCACCTGTCAAGCAACACTAACTAAGAACTGTGCTCCTTTGATATTGGCATATTGCCATCTGTATAACTCTATCCCACTTTCCATGTAGATTTCCCAACGTTCAAAGCCACTACCTAACTTAAACAAAAGACTATTTGTTTGCATTTTTTTTAATTTGCTTATCTTATCTTTTGTGTTGCATTCTGTTTCAGTTTTTCTAGTTTATGATTTCTAGATTTCATTTAAGCATGTAATCCTACATTTTAGGTGTTTTGTTTATAGAAAGATATTAGAAATCGTAAATTGTTTCTGCAAACTATATTGTTAATAGGCATTAAAAATCGTGTATACAGAGAATGCAGTCAAATGCAGTGTCAGAGGCTTGTCTCAGAGACAAGAGATACATTAAGGAACTGGAAAAGGAACTGAGGAACTGCTCACTAGAAATAGGTAAGCATATTATGCTCCCTTTAAATTTGACAGGAAAAATATATGTCCAGATGCCAGTCAGTGTTGGGGATAAAACCTTTTCCAGGTTTCCTACATATATAAGTACCTTGATCATATGCTAATTATATATTTATTTGCATGCTTTTTCTGTAGTTAAAATCATATAGTGTTTTGAAACTGATACATTTGTAGGACTTAACTTTTGTCAACCTTTTCCAGTTTCCTACATGTATAAGCACCTTGATCATATGCTAGTTATATATTTATTTGCATGTTTTTTCTGTAGTTAAAGTCATATAGTGTTTTGAAACTGCTATATTTGTAGGACTTAACTTTTGTCATGCATGTATATCCCTTTCATGAAGCTTCATTGTATAGAAAGTTAACACAGGAGCTTTTTAGTAGATAGATGGTCGAATTAGCTTTTTTTAGCTCTGATGAATATTTCTCAAGAGGAATTTTTGTTCTCAGAAATTAGAAGGCATGATGTGGTTTTCTAGACTTATTGAATATGCCAGAATTGAAACTTTTTACAGCGCAATGTCTAATGACAATGTTGCAGGATATCTGCAGGACCAGCTCAACCTACGAAATGTTGAGTCAAATTGTATGGGTGAGCATGTCCATAGCCTTGAACTAAAGCTTGCAGAAGTTGGAAGCTTGCATGAAAAACTAAAGCTGTTGAGTGAAGCATTAATGCAATCTGATTCAAGAAATTTAAGTTTATTTCCAGATGTAAAAGATAAAGGTGAGGAGTTGCACAACTCAGCATTGCAGATAGAAGAATTGGAGACAGCCATCTCATCTATTGCATTGGAATCTCAATGTGAGGTAGAGACCATGAGGCTTGAAATAGCAGCATTAGAGGAGAGGTGCTTCGAAGCAGAGAGACTCTGCCAACACACTGCTCAAGATAAGGCCAAAATGGAGTTACTATTGGAAATGTCTGAATCTCAATTCCAGGATGCACAGGAGAAGATTAGTTGTTTAAGAAAAGAAAATAAAAATCTTAAACAGAAGCTCCTCTTATCTGAAGTAAATGCTGATGGATCATGCTGTAAAATTGGAGAGCATCTTGATACTTGGGTGAGAAACAACGGAGGAATAAATGTCCCTGTTCATGGTGGATCATTCCGTGATTTACTGGTGAAGCTTACAAAAGAGTTCCCTTTATTGAAAAGAAATATGGTAAGCTTGTACTCAATCATTCACTATATTTTAGTTCTTTATTCTGTTATTCTTGAGCTAGCTTAAAAGCTAACTAGTATCTTTAAGACATCATTCATTGACATATTTTATGATGTGACTGTCTGAAAATAATTCCATTTCCAAATTAGTGATCATTTTTGTAAGTGGCAATCCCCGAACTTTAGTTTGGAAGTTTAAAGTCACAATCTCGAAATATTTGTATGAACATATGCACTGCTATACAGTAACTTATGTTTCTGGTGCCAGCTTCCATTGTCATTTTTCGGCAAGGCAAAATAGGCATAATCACAACTCTGGGATATTTATTTATGTGTTAATTCTGAACCTTAAGATATATTTATATCTGAGAACACTACATTAGAAACTCAAATCATCCGAGAAGACTAAAATCAGAATATCATAAAACCCCCCTTAACTTTGAGTTTTTATCAGAACACCCCAAATTTAGGGGTGTTTTCTGATAAAATCTGAAAGTTAAAGGAGGTTTTCTGATAAAATCAGAAAGTTGAGGGGGTTTTGTGCTAATCCTGATACTGAAGGGGGGTTTTCTGTTATTTTCAAAGTTAACCGGGGTTTTCCGATAATTGTCCAAAGTTAAGGAGGTTTTCTAATATTTAGCCCATTTCTGATACCATGTTCATGCATGCTTTGCTTTTATCTTTTCTAGATGTTCACATCTCTAGCATACATTCAAATTCATTATTTCTGATTTTCTTCTCTTTTCTTTGGTTTTTACTCCTAGTAATAATTAATACTATTTCTGAAGCATTTCTGGGGAAGTTTGCTGCCCATTTGTCTCAAATCCGGCTCTTGTGACAGCTTTGGATGATAATGCAAATGAGGAGATGAAGAAGATGTTGAACCAGATCCGTGAACTTGAACTTCAAGTTGTGCAACTCAAGGTTTCATGCTTACTATATTAAGGCCATGTTATTATCAGATGATTTAATTGCTTAAAGTAGTTTTGTTCTGTGTTCTAGGAAGAACTAAGAGCAGAAAAATTAAAGGCAAAGGAAGAAGCAGAAGATCTAACTCAAGAAATGGCCGAACTGAGATATCAAATGACAGACATGCTCCAGGAAGAATGCAAGCGTTGGGCTTCTGTAGAACAAACTTCTCTAAGACGAATTCAAGATCTAGAAGAACAGGTATAATAATAATGGCTTTTGTGCTATCGTTCTGATTCTATTGCTTCATTTATATCTAGTTTTCAATCCAAATGAACTTGACTTGTACCACAATTAGTAAATCTGATCTTGGTTATAGGTCCCAATTCATCCTTTCATAAGTTTCCCCAGTTGGATCAAATTAGTGAAGTTTGAATATATAGACTATTGTTGAGATCTTTATGACTTCGTATTATTGTATCTGACATTCTTAATCTATGATGCTTTGCTGTTACTTTTTCTTTGGGGCATAAGGTGCGGAAAGAGCATAAGCTAGCTGCAATGCGAGCTATGGAAATTAGTTACTTAAAAGATGCCCTGCAGGTACTTTTTTCACATTCTTTTAAATTTATTGAGTAGAATGTTGTCTTAGGTCACAGAATGCGCTAATGTGCTGTCTTCATTCATATATGAAAATTTAGGCAAGTTAATGTGAATATCCATTCAGTTTGCTTCTATAATCCTGGTTTACAATTTACACATGTACACAGCATTCAGTCCTAGTTTTATTTTCAGTAGTTAGGTGCACTGATAGTGCACTGCCTTCTAACTTCAGGTTGGCTTTATTATCCTCTCACATCACTGTATTTGTTCTCCAAATCTTCTTACATAACCATCTCTCCTTTTCTCCAAACACTCCTTCAGGGTTGTCCATATTTTGCATTCATTTTCAGATCCTTCTGCAAAGCACCATGTGTCTTCTCTTCTTCACTCGCAGTACAAGAATCATGGGGTTTCTTTCCATGGATACCTGGTTTTCACATGAAACATCAACTGTGAATTGCATTGTACCCCACTGAAAATATCTACGACTGCTATTTTCTTAAATTCTTCCTTTTCATATAAGCACATTCCTCACTTTTCTAGGCGTTCTTGGCTTATCATGAACAACGGAACAAGCTAACTATGTTAGTTAATCTGCAATCCAACCACCTCTTACCTACTTGCAAGCCACCAATTTGTTATTTTATTTGTAATTTCCCTTATCTCATTCCTTTATACACAGTATGATATCTTACATGAGCCAATAGAAAATTTAACGGTTTATCACTTCAACTACTGCGAGACCAAATGCACTGCTGCAGTCAGAGAACGTCTCTGACAGCAATAACCATTGTGTAGCTAATGAGTGTGACTGCATTCTAGTGGCTCTGGGGGCATTTTTCTCTCTTACACCCTAGTGTGAGCAGGGGAATCTTTTTCTAAGAGAGTAATTGGTAACTTAAAGCAGCTATTCACGTTCAGTGAGTATGCCTGCTTCTGAAATTCCAGACTTCATTCTATCCACTCATCCACTAATCAGTTGATTTACATTTAGTGATCTAAACTTATTGAACTCAACTCTTACACGAAGGGATGATTGAAGCTGGAAGGTTGTCGTTCTATCACTCCTTTATTAGTATTTTTCCTTATTGTCTAGTAGCTCTGGATGGAAGGAGGCATTTTCTCAGTGGTGTACTTTTTTTTCCACCTAAATTTATCTCAAGGATGCAAAGTTGGCATTGTCCATTTATTAATAGACCACGTAAACGTCAGATACATCATGCAGATGCATTCTGTTGTGCATTTGTGAGAATATTTCAATGATCCAGATATGTTGGTGTCTCATTTCGACAAAGTTACATAAGCAGAAAAAATGCCCCCCAATAATGAGGTTAGGACCAGTTTATTCAAATATTATTGAGGATTTAAAGATTGCGAGCCTTTTCTTCTCATTATTACCTTTTTGAAAAACTGCAATATACACTTGAAAAGAGTACAGAGCTAGTAGCTTAGTGAGCGTGCCCAGGTTCAATTTTTATCTTTATATACACCAAGTTATATTGAAGTACTCATAATAGTAAAGATTTCAAAAGAATATAGTAGGTATCGTTCTCATTTGGATGTAATCATTGTCTATAAATATTTTTGCTTCATCGTACTAAGTACATCCTCAGTTTCTAAATCATGAACATGATCTCAGAGATTCCGGAAGGTCACAAATCCAGAAACAGTTCAGAAAATTGAATCTTGCGATTCAGGGGGTTGCATAATTTCAGATAATTTTGACAAGTGCTCAACTGAAGATACTGCAAATGCTGAAGCTTCAAATGGTTACACAAGCCATCAAGCTTAACTAGAGCGGTACCCATATGATAGACATCCTTCAACAGAAGCAGAAAAATAATGTATCATATATTTAATGTAGCAATATTCTTTCAGATATAAAGTAAAGG